>JAEQBH010005179.1:0-86868 GCA_016808115.1 Tetrastigma voinierianum | reverse complement strand
GACACTATTCAAATATCAGAAAATATTTCATACATAATCTCCATGCATTCTATGGTGTCTGAGGCCGCTAATTTCATATATCGAATCAAAATCAACAACAAAAATTTTATTTTAGAAAATTTCCTTGTAAAAGATTTTATTTCATTTGATTTTATTTTAATTTATTTTTTTAAAATATTTTATTTTATTTTATTCTTTTTTTATTTTTATTTTTTGAAAAATCTCGTGAACAGTGTCTATGAACAGTGTTCACGAGCGATCAGCTCAAACGATTGACTAAAACAATGCCGAGTCCAAAAGCGGTTGGTTGCACCGAATGCACCTGCTAGCACGTGTGCACACTACGCCCAGGCCGACCGTGTCAGCGGCCGTGTCGTGGGCCTATGTTTGGCCATATCGCAACCTATGGCCGGCCGTGTCAGCGGCGGCGGCGGCGTGCGAAATTTGGCCGTAGGTGTCACGAGACCTAGCCTGCCTCGTCGTACTACGCGCCGTCGCTACTCTCGGCGTGTCGCGCCCATTCTTGTGTCGTAGTGCGCCGCGTATGCATTATCGTGGGCGTCTTGCGGTATGTCAGCGGCGCCTCGCCTGTTGTATCGCGACCCAAGGCCACCCCCCTCTCAGCCACGATACAGTTTTTGTATCGCGACCCTCTGCTAGCCAGGCCACACCGCCACATAGTGACATATCAGTCTTTCTGGTTATTGCGAGGCCCTCCTGGCCATATGGTAAGGCATAGCCCAAGCCGTGTGTAGCTGTTTTGGCCAGCCTTCTCGGCCTACATGTCATGACTCTGGCCTTCTTTGTATCGTGACCCGAGTGCATGCTAAATGGGCGAGTAGCCCGCGACCTACAACGTTTTCTCTTCTTTTTTTCATATCTTTTTTTTTCATTCCAACTCTTGGAAAACACCCAATATATATATATATATATATATATATATATATATATATATATATATATATATATACCATATATATATTTTCATTTCCAGTGAGCTAAATAAATCTCTTAAAATTTATTTTATCCATTTTCGATTTACACACTTTAAAACCTGATTTTTTTCTCACATCAATTTTTTCATTTAATTACATGGACTATTTGCCCGAAATTTCTCAAACACTTGTTCTCACTAACCCTAGTGTCCAACATTTTCTATGCTATTCACCAAGCATACAATTTCGAATCACAATTCACACACATGATCACACTATCACATAACATACAACTCATGTTATACAAACCATCACACATCAAACACCATGCATGCAGTGTTCTAATCTTGTCCCGTGACTTCCTAGGTAATCACATACCTAAACCCCAACATTAAGCTATACCAAGCTATGATGTTCTTACACCTTTCGACCATGGCCTAACCCCAAGTCCCCCAAGCCCTAGGTTTTCATTTACCTACGCTCTACACCCACTAAGCTCCCAAGGTAATAGTTTACCTTAGCTCTGATACCAAGGCTGTGCCCAGAAGCCGGGGTCAGTGACAACCCATCAACCGCGGGTGCACCGTGAATGTCGGGTGGCAGAGCACCACTCCACGAAAATTGGGCAGAGTCTCCTTTGTACGGGGAGCCCTACCCAAGCTACATAACCTGTCCCAACAATCAAAATGACATCACTGAGTCTACATGCGAGTAAAATAATTGGCCACTTGAGCCCCTGCATCAACACTCACAAAATATATCCCAACTATATACAATAGTTTCAAGAGTTAATAAATCACTCTTACCAAACATATATCAAAAGTTTACAATTTTTAATACATGTTATACAAGCGAATACCCAAAGCCACAATCGAAACTCTTTACAAAATGCGACCTCTAGCGGCCGGGTCTCGTGCCACACTCACTATTTTTGAAATGGTGATCCCTCGACAGGGTGAGCAAAGCCCAGTAGAGATAATTTCCTACATGGGTTACTCTCCACTTAAGTGTACATGCATGGCAAACAAATCACATTCAAGCAATTTCATGAACCTACTTGAATGTCTACATGACCAACCCATGTCTCGAGTCCTCACCGAATGCGAATGCGAATGCGAATGCGAGTAAAATAACAGTTTTCAAAAAAAAACTTGTTGTTCTTGAAAACACACTACCGAATTTCGGTAAAAGTATTGGACTACCCTCCGAGGTGAATGTGTTGGAGAACCTTCCTAAACAATTCATGGGCTCCTCCGATGTGTAATTGTTGGACCATCTCCCAACACAATTCTCCGGAAAATCATCCATTGAAATTCCTTTCACAACCATGTCCGTTTTTCTTTCAATCTCATGTTATGCACTCACACATAATATGCTAGATTTGCGATGCGCTATGGAATGCATGATGCCAATTCGGCATTCATGCTAATATGTTCACATGCGTATATATTAACATAATTAAATCACATAAAGCATGTTATGTAATTTCTCAACCAATTCGCTGAATTAGCTTCACTTTGTGGGCTGGTCTCGCTTCATGATTCATTTTTTGGATATTCTGACATCTTAAAATTCAAGCAAAAATATTCACGTCACTATTCATGTGAATAGTGAAACCCTCGGGTTACTGTTCACGACCACTCAAATAGGAATTTCCTCAACTCGGTTCAAAGCTTTTGAGACCGAGTTTACGGCTAAATAAGCCTCCACGAACGTGCAACCATTTTACATGACTCTTATCCAAAGATTAACGCAAGTAGGGAAAAGATCGCTACCTCTTGGGTTGTCGAGCTCGTGCGTGTAGTCGCTGCCGCGTGAAACCTTTTTCTTGCTCAGGTCGAAAACCGACGGTCGATCGGCCCGAGAATCTTAGAAGGCACTCTCTCTCTCTAAAAAATCAAATTCAGCCCACTTTGCATCTCTCAGCTTCTGCCCGTTTTGGTCTTTAGGAAGATGAACCTTGTTCATCCTTGTTTTCCTCGTGCTCATATAAATTCCCATCATGTCCCATTTTTCTATATTTTTACCTTGGCACTATCTAGGTCGTCCATTTCCAATTCTCTCTCTCTTTCATTACAACATATGTCCCATGAGTACATGTAATACGTGACTTTTGTCGCATCGCGTGTCGTTTACGACATCCGATCTCGGTCCTCGAAAAATGTGCAAATTCGGTATCTCGATTGTGAAGTCGGCGTGGTAGCTAGATTTCGCGAGGCGATTCCAACAGTGAAGTCCGTTTCATCATCCGAGATCTAGAAAAATTTCAGATTTTGACCGAAATGACGATTTTGCCATTTTTCCGAAAATTTGAATTTTCTCGGGTCTTACAAATCTAAAGAATTTTACCTCAAGAAAACATTTCCCCTAACATATTAAGGAAAAAACTATTATCATTAATTATTTATCTAAAATTATAAGTTCTGATTCTAAAACTTCTGTTTGATATTATTAGCATTATATTATTTTAACTTTCTAATCCATAATAATAAAAATTAATGGGTTTCTAAACATTTTTATAAAATTTGTGACTTATAAAAGTTTATTTTATATATCAACATGATTTTATTATTTCACCTCAAACATATTGATAACTTTTCAAATCATAACTATTTAAATTAGGTAGTTTTTCAAAATTTTATAAAACTCATATCCCTTTTGCATATTATTTCAATAATTTATTTATTAATTATTATTTTACTCTTAATCTAAACCAAGAATCTTTACTAGAAAAGAAATACTATCGATAATATTTTATAAATCATATTATTATTCAATAATCATCTCAATCTTATTACCTAACAATTATCATACTTAACAACAAATATTATAACATACCTTATATCCTATAACTTCTTAATAATTACTCTAATCATATTCCTTATCTAAATAAATTCTCAAATCTTAATAAAATATTTACTTACCAAAATACATATACCTTCAAATACATATCAAATACATATATTATAAAACTATAACCTTTTGAAACGTATCATATTTGTTTATTATTATTTTCTTTAAAAAATTGTCTTCAAATATTTGTTTGTTTTTCCAAAACAAATCTTGAATATTTAACAATATTCTTTTTTTTTTTCAAGCATCCATCATGACTAGAATTTCCTAGACATCTCATTCCTAGGTTTTCAACACCTACTTTATGAAGGTTTTTAGGCCTAATTTTTTTTTTATATTTAATGATATTATTCATAGCAAGAATCTATTGGCTTTTAATTACATTCCCTTTTTGTCTTTTCAATTATACCAATCAAAATCATGACAATATTCATATTTGACTTTTCAACCTACTTTCCACACACCTATTGCTCATCTCTAAAATTCTCCATTGTATAAATTTTTCTTTCTTACTCTATTCACTTTTGTTTATTATTTTTTTGAAAACAATGATCCTAGTGGTTCCTATTTCTTCTTTTTTTGGTACAATAATTCCCCTACTTTTTATTATTATTTTCTTTGATTCACAAACTCAGAGCCCACGGTTACTACAATTATTTCTTTCTTTTTCTTTTTCTCTTCATTCACAATCTCATAGCTTACGGTAGTTTCCTACTTATTTTTTTTCTTTTACTTTTTAATTCTCCTACTCAGTAATTCAATACAATACCACAAATCATTAATTTTTTTTATTTTTAAAGAAAGAGAGTGTAATTTAAATCTGACTTCTTTAGAATTGATCTAAACTTAAAAGAAAATTAAATGAATATACATCAAAAAAATCTAGAAAAATAAATAAGGAAAAAATCTTACCTTTCGAATTAGTTCTTCAACCTTAGATTTGACATCCTAGGTTTTTTCGGGTTTTTACGAACAAGAAAACAACTCCTTAGGGAAGAACGAAAATAATATTTTTTTTTGTTTCACTTTAATAAGATTTAGGGAAAAATCTTACCTCGATCATATTCAGCCGTAGATTTGACGACTTAGGTTTCCCATGGTTATATGATCAAGAGAGGGAGGATATGTATAGAACACAAAAAGGGTTTATTAATAATACATATTTTTTTATTTATACTTAGGGTTCCTTAGGAGAATTACTCTTTTACCATTCCTTTAATTTAAAAGAATTATTTTTTTTTATTTTTTTTGCCCTTACAAAAATATAGGGTATCATAGGGTTTGGGTAAGAGTTTTGTGAAATTATTTTCTTAGTATTGTGGGATCCTAGGGTAGGATTTTTTGATTTTTTCTAATCGTCAAACTACGTTGATACTCCAATCTAGTACTTTGATTTTTTTAGAATAGAGGAAATATTATATCTCATTCATTGATGCAAACATAATTGGACAAACCACGTTCTCGTGTATCTTTATGTTGATTTCTTTATCTTTATATTCTTGAATTGATATTCTTTTGCAATAAAACTTCTATGATTCATATTAATGTACAATACATTGAATTTCATTAAAGCAAAGAGAAATATTAGCTCTTCTATTGCACCTCCGCTTTAGACTTATTTCAAAATTGCACTCAACTTGATTTTCATATAATGTACGATACATTGGATTTCATTAAAGCAAAGATAAATATTAGCTCTTCTATAGGACCTCTACTTTAGACTTATTTCAAAAGATGTAAAAAATTTAAAATGAAGGCAATTGTAAAAGTTATGCAATGTATGTCATTGAAAAATGGAGTGCCACTCCTACTCAAGCCTTGCCTCCAAAGTCTCGCCTTGATCTTCTGAATGGTAGCTGAAAGGAAAATCTGTTTGTTATGGAAGGTGTTCTGTCACACCCCTAGCCCCCACCTAGACGGATGAAGGGGGCACGAAACTATACTGTGACTTTTTACTTGCTTTTTCAAACATTGGTGGGCCCAAGTCTTATAGCTGAATCAGAATATCATATACAAATATACAAAATAAAACTACCACCGTAGTGGTGTTTATAGTGTCAGTATATACAGTCCTGAGTCCCATTTACATATACATATACAAAAGCTATACATTTACATTTACATAATCAGAGCGAAAAACCTACTATGATGGACTCCTACTAGTTTGTTGGCCCAGTAGTATGCAGAAGATCGCGGACGTCCTCCCTTGTACCTACACGGATTAAAACCGTGCTAAGCTTAACGCTTAGTGGGAAACATATGACTTATATGTATACACATGTACTAATACTCATTTACAGTAAGCATATAATAGTAATAGATATACAGTAGCAGATATCATAAATTTTCATGAATTCATATAACAAACTTATACACATACTTGTACTTATAGCAAACTTATATTTGTTCAGATCTCCCTTAGGACACATACTTATACTTATAGCAGACTTATACTTGTTCGGATCTCCCATATGACACACAGAGCTTATACTTGTACGGAGGTACCTGTAGGGCCCAAAAATACCCTATAATTTTTATAATAATTTTATTATATATTCCGAGTATAAATTGAGCCAACTTGGGTTTTTTTTGGGAAAACTGATAAATTGTTAAATAGTGAAAAGTGAAATGAAAATGTGAGCATATGATTAAGTATTATATGCTAAAATGAGAAATTGATTGAACCTGTAAATAAACTCAAGTGAAAAAGGGCAAATTTGGAAATTTGTAAATGAGGACCTAAAGGTCTAATGAGAATGAGCTTAAATGCCAAGTGAATTAAATGATAAATGAAGAGTTAAAATGCCAAAAATGAGAAATGGGATTTATTGAAGTGCTAAACATGGCCTTTGGATAAATAAGTGATATTAGACCATAGTGGTCTTAGAAGGCTTATTTGAGCCAAAAACGTTTTGAGAGAAAAAATGTGTGGGAGAGCTTGAGAGAGGAAAAGCTAGGGTTTTGTGTGTGAAGATCAAGAGATTTGTGTGGAACAGCTGGCACAGTGCGAATGCGGCAAGAAGAAAGAAGGAAGAAGCTAGGGCAAAGAGTTCAAAGGGATTTAAAGGTAAGAGCCAAACCCTACATTTATCTAAATAAAGTTTGAGTTAGAAAAACCCAAGTGGTTTAGGATGACTTTAAAATGTCATTCGGAGTGTTTTCATGATTTGTTTTGAGTTTTGAGAATTTTTGGTGAAAAATCGCAAAAAGAAAGAAAGTGGGAATCTGGGCAAAACGGGCCCTGGCAGCGGCGAAGGGCACCCTGCGTGATGGTGCTTCATTACCTTGAAGGGTTGCCTCGCTGCGGTGGTAGAAGGACACGAAAAGGCCATATGGAGCAGAAATTTCAATTTACGGAAAATGGGTAAAATTAGTAATTTCGGTTAAAAATCCAAAATTTATTCTCTAGATTTTGGATGATGAAACGGATTTCACCGTTGGAATCGTCTCGCAAAATCTAGTTACCACGTAAAATTTCGTAGAATTCCGAGACAGTCGGAATTGGCACGTTTTTCGAGGCATCGCGTTTCGGGTGCTGTAAAAAGACATGTGATGTGATGAAAAGTCGCTATAACATGTCTTAATATTCTTATGGTATGAGTAGAAATGATGGAAAGGAGCGATCGAGATAGTCAAGTATGGCCCCAGGAAAAGAAGGGACGTAATGAGTGCATTCTTAAATTTTAAATGGCGCTAAAAGACAAAACATGCATAGTGTTGTCTTACAAATGGAAGGAGAGAAAGCGATGGGAAAGAAGGAGGATTTCTGAGGTGGGTTTTACTGTTTGGGATATTTTTTAGAGAGAGAACACTTCTCTCTAGATTTCTGCAAATATGGCCGAGTGAAATCCTTGAACAGGAAAGTTGTTCTACGTGGAGAGGTCTACGCGTGGACACCGGATTTGAGGAGTTTCGACAAACTCCATAAGGTAGGGGTTCCATCCTACTTGGTTTTACACTTTATTTAAGTGTTTTATAATGTTTCGGTTGGATTGAGGTCTTGAATGGCCGTTTGATCGGTCCTAAAACTTGGGACCGAAGTGTGAGAATTTTGTGGAACCTCAAATGGACAGCCCGTGCAGTCCATGGACTCTTTGTGCTGTGTATGTTGGAAATTATGTATTAAATGGTGCTTTGGTATGTATAGGGCCGGAAATGGCCGTGAAATTCGGGTTCACAAAGTGAACCGATGATTGGGGATTTGCCGGGAATAGTAATCGAGGGTTTCACTATTCCTGAGAATAGTGTTCACAAATTAATTTTGTGAAATATGTGTTTCAGTTTGGAAGTAATTCAAATCGAGTTGCTCATGTTTGATCATTAGCCCACGTGAGTAATTTTGATGAAATTGATGGTGAAATTACATGACATGTTTGTGTGATTTTAAATTATGTGAATATATGCATGGATATATATTTGCATGTGTTATAGGGTGAAATGGAATTGGCATCATGCATTCCATATGCCTTCAGGGCACCTAGGACGATAGGAGTGGTACATGAGAGTAATTCTTGAGAGAATGGTTAGGAGGTTGTCTAAAAAACTAATATCGGATTAGTCAAACATAATATCAATGCGTCGGAGGCAGAGCCAGTTGATATACATCGGATAGTCCATACACAATATCAATGTCGTCGGAGGCGGCCGTTGATATATACATCGGGAGGGTTGTCCACAGAGCAAATAAAACTAAGGGTTCTCATCGTGGCAGGCAGAGTATAAAGGGAATTCGGTGAGAGGACTCGAGTGCGAGATGATAAATTAGACATTGTTAGGATCATGCATTTGCTTGAATGTGTGTTTATTTTAGACGTGCATATGCACTTAGGTGGAGTAAGCCCACTTAGGGTGATTCCACTCACTAAAGGCATTAACACCTGTCGAGGATATTATTTTACAGATACGAGGGGAGCGTGCGAGGGGACGGCTCATCCTAGAGATTGAGTTTTAGAAAGCCCAGGATGTGGCTTTGATGGTTTTACATATTAGAATTCTAGTATTTTAATATATGTTGTATAAAACAACTTTGAACTCTTGAGACTATTGGATATAGTTGGTTTATATTGATGATGAGTATTGTGGTATGGGCCTAAGAGGCACGTTTTACTCAGATGCCGATATCATGTGATTGATGTTGATTGGGGCGGGTGCTCTAATACAGGTGTTGTATTTGGTAAAACCCACATTACAAAGGAGACTCTGCCGTTTTCGTGAAGATGTCGAGTTGCAGGCATTCCGCAGGTGTTTGTGGGTTGACGGGTAGTCAACGGAACCCCGGGGTTCGAGGTGTCACAGCTTGGTATCAGAGCTTAGGTATATGAATACCTAGGGAGCTCGGGTTTGGGTATCCTTCACCACTAGGTGTGGTTCGATGATAAGTGTAGGTATGAGATTACCTTGAAAATCACGGGACAAAACTAGGACACTGCATGCATGTGTTGGTGTGTTTTGTGTGATTGGATTTTGTGAAGTGTGCTTGCATGCTTGGTTGTGCATAACATGATTATTAGGTGTTATGGTTAGTCATATGATTATATGCTTGGTTGATAGCATAGGATGAAGTGTGGAAAATTTTGGAGTTCTGAGTGTGTAAAGCTGGAGCAAGGAAATAAAAGAAATAAATTTTACAAAATTTATTTGGTTTAGAACAATGAAATAAAATTTTATATGAATTTTAAAGTGAACTCATAAAATTATTGAGTGTAGGAATTTTCGATTGTTCAAGCCCTTTGCTTATCAATGGAGTAGCAAGAGGCTCTTGGAAATAGAAAAATGAGGTGAAAAATTAGTATACAAGGTTTTACAAGTTGCAAAATTGAAGAAAAATTAAAAGAAAATAAATTTTATAAATTTATTAGAGTATTGGAAAACGAAAAAAAAAAAAAAAAAAAAAAAAAAATATATATATATATATATATATATATATATATATATATATATATATATATATATATATAGGGTATATATATTTTTAAGATTTCTAGTGGCTGGAACAAATGAAAAAAAATAAAATAAAATATATATATAAGGAAAAATGAGAAAAAAAAAAAAGTGTGTTGGTGCGAGCTTGTTTTTGGGACTCTTTACTTAGTGTATTGCAATAGGGTCCAATTGTATGCAATGTAGATGAGTGGGAACGGAAGTGTATTAGTGAGATTGTCTTGCCAATACGGTTTTACTAAAGCGTATTGCGGGAGGGCGAAACTGATAAATTTAGGGGATTATATTGCAATATGGGGTGTATTGCGGCGAGGAAAGATAGTGGATGTGTGCGGCTGGAAAGAAATTAGCTATTCTGAAGGTTCAAATTATATTTACTGTCTGATGGAGTGTAGGGTTAAAGCATATTGCAATATAGTTTAGTGGGCGGCGGGATGTATGCAATCGGCATTTGTTCTTGAAGTATATATGACCCTGTATAGTGTGCTCGTGGCGAGGAGCCCTAAGGCGGGGGCTGTGTGCGATATAAGTGCATTGCGGGGCCACGACACGGCGCATAGGGTGCTGTATTTAGTGTGAGGCTGCGACCACGGCTGAGGAAGCTTGGGACTGCTGACCTGGCCGGCCTTGCCACTGACTGCAGTCGGGCAGAGCGCGATCTGTGCATTGTCTTGTGCAGGTGTGCCCGAATTTGGGCGAGTTAGGTGTTTTATTACTTTGACTCTCGGTTCGACCCTAGTTTTTGACTCGATACTATTTAGGTCATTGTTTGGATACAGTTCATGAACACACTATTCATTACTTATTCATCACAAAATTTTAATTTTTTAAAAAATTAAATTAAAAAAAATCAAATAAAATAAGACAAAATTTTGGAAAAAATGAAATTTTCAAAAATAAAAATTTTGTTGATAAAAATTGATTAACGTGTAAATAAATGGTCTTGCATTGCTTATAAATGCAGGGACTTGGAATATACACTGATTTTGTGTATGATTAGTGTCTCGGGGCTGTGTTTATGCCTTAAAAATACTGTATTGAGATTTAACTGCCATGTGAATTGTGTCGATGGTTAGTAGAGGGCGGGACGTAAATTAGATCCACGGGGTCTTGAGTCGAGCTGCCGACATTTGACAGCCACGGGATTTGTCGAGCGGAGCCTTTCTTTGAAATTTGTAGGTATTGCGGCCCAGTGTATCGGACGGGCTAATAGCCGTAAGTCGAGAGGTCATGCCTCGAGAGAGATTTAGAAACATCCATCCTCGATGTTCCGCGAGGAGAGACCCGGGTGGTGTGAGACCATTGGTTTATGAAGATAGAGAAGGTGTTAGAGGCCATGGAATTACCTCCACGACATGACCCGAGAATCGGTCGTGCATTCGGCTAGAGGGAGTCCCGAGTGTGGTAGGACTGGGTTAAGACCTCTGGGATTTAGGCTGATGACATGGGCGAGTTAGGAGTTGTTCGTGAAATTTAGTACTTTCAGTTTGCGAGACATCAGAGGCTCGGGAGTTCCTAAGGCTGACGGGGTGATGGCGATGGTGATACGTGGCTAGATTCACGAGTTAGCGGATGCGATGATTATGTGTACGGACATGGCGAGGTTAGGAGATTTGAGAATGAATTTGAAGTTGTCCGGTGGTAGGGATTATGGGACTTCGCCCTACGGATATGGACTCCATGGTTGGGACGACCCTGACCATAGAGAGAGAGTTGGGGTTAGAGATTGAGACCTTAGAGGAGCCTTTGTACGTGAGTTCTCCCCTAGGGACTAGGGCGAGGCTAGGTATGATATGTCGAGGTTGTGAGTTGGAGATCTCGGGGACTCTACTCATCGTGGACCTGAGGATCATGGACATGTCAGAGTTCGATCATCACAGGGATGGATTGGGCGGCGGCTTACGGGGTCGTTATCGATTATGAGCGTAGGAGGGTTCTGCGCGGGAGCCCGGTACTCGTATGGTATTTTAGGGGGCGAGCATAATATTTTACCGAGGCGATATCTGGGGAGTCAGTGTCGAGAGGCAGTTAGCGGAGTTGGCTGCGAGCCTTACACCACCCCAGAGGACCCGGAGGGCCGGACTGGATCTACCTCGAGTAGTGTCTGCGAGTATGTGGATGTTTTCGGATAGGCTACGAATTTGCCTCCACAAAGGGTTGTAGACCCGGTGTCGAGGTTACACCTGGTACTTCGCCCCATCTCTATGACTCCGCTAGGATGGCCCAGTTGAGTTGCGGGAACTTCGAGTCAGCTACGGGAGCTCTTGAATGAGGGTTCATTAGACCGAGCACTTCACCATGGGGCGCTCCGGTTCTATTTGCGAAGAAGAAGGACAAGACCCTTCGATTGTGCATTGACTACAGACAGTTGAATAGGGTTACGATCAAGAATCGAATTTTGGCCGGATGGCGATTTGTTTGATCAGTTGAGAGGGCGCGAGTCTACTCACGAGATGAACAACCCTGCCCCGGTTACCATCGGTTGAGGTTAGGGAGGCGAATCTCTAAGACGGCGTTTAGTCGCGCTATGGGCACTTTGAGTTTACGGTGAGGCCCTTTGGATTGACGAATGCGCCAGCAACATTCATGGATCTCATGCATAGGGTATTCCAACCCTATCTAGATCAGTTTGTCGTGGTCTTCTTGGATGACATCTTAATCTACTCCCAGTCAGAGTGGGAACATGAGTATCATTTGAGGATTGTAATGCGGTGTTGAGAGACCATGTTGTATGCGAGACGATAAGTGTAGGTTAAACTGCGAGGTGAGATTTTGGGACATGTGGTGTATCGACATCAAGTGTCGATCGACGCGAGAAAGGTCGGCGGTGATATAGGTTAGGAGAATGGTCGGTCTTCGAGATCACGTGGTTTCTTGGGATTGGTAGGGTATTACAAGAGATTCATTGAGGACTTCTCCAGATTGGCAGCACCTATGACGAGGTTGACCGAAGGAGGTCGGTTTGATTGGATATTACGATCAGAGGGAAGCGTTCGGGAGTTGAAAAGGAGACTTACGCCGGCTCTATTTTGATAGTCGGACGAGACAGGGGTACACAGTGTATTGTGATGCCTCGGTCGGACTGGGATGTGTTTTGATGCAATCCGGGAGGTAGTAGCTTATGGTTCACGTAAATTGAAGAATCATGAATAGAATTACCCCACACACGACATAAAGAGTTGGCGGTACGTAAATCTTCGCCTTGGTACATCGCTACTTATGGTGAGGAGTTCGGGTGTACTTTCGGACCATAAGAGTCGGGGGGGAAGTACTGTTTTCGGATGGGACTCATGCAGACCATGAGATGGATGGAGTTCCTAGAGGATTATGACTTCACTTTGCATTACCATCTGGTAAGTAAATGTAGTGTTGATACACTTTCGGTCGGAAGTCACGGGGTATTAATTTATTATAGCTTCGAGTGGCGGATGCTCGAGCTAATGGGGCGGTTGGAGCTCTGATCTGTATGGCCCAGGACTCGGGAGTATGTTGGGAGTTTAGTGGCTTCTACTTGTCTCTATTGAAGCGGTGATTGAATCCCAATGGCGGGGCGAGAGATAGTGTCCATGAGACCGAGAAATACGGTCAGTGCGGTGACGGTGGGCCGAATCCACTTGCGAGGATGGTAGTCTTCGATATAGGGGCGGAGTTCCCGGTTAGTGATTTGAAATCGGGAGTTTCTTGCTCGGTTGCCGTGCATCCAGTGTACGAAGATGTACGGGATCTTCGTCGTCGGTATTGCGGAGGCGGAATGAAGAGACATACGTAGGGGACTTTGTAGTCTTTCCGTCATCCCGGCGAGTTAAATTTGAATACAGAAGCCCGGCCAGGCTACTTGGTATTGAAGTGGGTAGTGGAAGTGGAACGCGTCGGTGATTTTGTGACCCACTGCCGCAGGCGCGGCGAGCGCGATGCGGTGTAGTGGTAGTGGACGCTCGAGTCGGCACATTTTCTAGTCGTGCGGACGACGCTTCACATTGGAGAAGTCTGCCAGGTTGTACATTAAAGATCAGTCAGAACACATAGATACTAGTATCCATAGTGTCGGATAGGGACCCGAGGTTTCTGGCGCATACGGAAAATTTCCAAAAGCTATGGGCTGGTGACGATGAGTACAACTTTCCACCCTCGACAAGGATGATCGATCAGAGGACTATCTGAGTATTAGGGCGATATTCTGAGCATGCATCTGGATCATAAGGGTATTAATTTGGGAAGGCACGCCTTTGGTGATTCTTTACAACCGCGGTTATCGGTATTATGCAGATGGCACCATATGAGGCGTTATGTGGGAGGCATCTGGTGTGTTATGGACGGCCAAGGTGGGAGAGACTCGTCGCTGATCGGGATACGGTCAGACACCTGGTGACTTGATATGACAGCGTCTTCTCATGGCTCAAAGCCGGCAGAAGAGTTATCGCGGTGTACCCAGCGTCGGCCCACTTAAGAGTTCGAGGTTTGAGATCACGCCTTCTTGAAGGTGATACCTAAGATAGGTGATGGGTTTGTAAGCGAGAGAAGTTGCTCGCCGAGTTCATTGGCCTTCGAGATACTCGAGAGGTAGGCCTTGTAAGCGTGTCGGTTGGCTTTCTGACCCGGCGCCTTCGGTGTCCACGAGGTATTCACGTCTCCATGCGGAAGTATACTCGGATCGGCTCATGTGGTGGATTAGGGATAGATTGAGTTGGTGATGGGACGAGGAAGGACCGGTGTACATTTTAGATGGCCGTGATCGGGTTTGTGGCCTTGAGACCATGAGGCTAGTGAGGTGCTATGGCGGCACTATGGAGTGGAGGAGTCAACGTGGGAGCGTGAGGACACGATGCGGGCCACCTATCCCTTCTTATTTAGGGATGAAGGTACGTGACTTAGTTGTTTAATATTTTGATGACTAATTTACGTGCATGGTAGAGTGCCCGTTGCATATGCATGTGTTGTGTTATGATCGTCTAGAATTTTGAGACAAAATTCCTTTTAAAGAGGGGAGAATGTAAGACCCGAGAAATTTCAATTTCTGGAAAATGGGTAAAATTGTAATTTCGGTTAAAAATCCAAAATTTATTCTCTAGATTTTGGATGATGAAACGGATTTCACCGTTGGAATCGTCTCGCAAAATCTAGTTACCACGTAAAATTTCGTAGAATTCCAAGACAGTCGGAATTGGCACGTTTCGAGCATCGCGTTTAGTCTTTGTAAAAGACATGTGATGTGATGAAAAGTCACTTATAACATGTACTAATGTTACTTATGTGGTATGAGTAGAGAAATGATGGAAAGGAACGGTCGAGATAGTACCGAGTATCAAAATTGGGAAAAGAAGGGACATAATGGTCATTACTTAAATTTTAAATGGCACTAAAAGACAAAACATGCATAGTGTTGTCTCTTACAAATGGAAGGAGAGGAAAACATGGGAAAGAAGGAGGATTTACAGTGGGTTTCTGTTTGGGATATTTTAGAGAGAAGGGCATCTACAGATTTCCTAGCAAATATAGTGAGTCGAAATCCTTCGGAGCAAGAAGGAAAGTTGTTCTACGTGGAGAGGTCTACGCGTGGACACCGGATTTGAGGAGTTTCGACAAACTCCATAAGGTAGAGTTCCATCCTGCGCAGTTTTACACTTTATTTAAGTGTTTTATAATGTTTCGGTTGGATTGAGGTCTTGAATGACCGTTGATCAGTCTAAGCTTGGGACCGAAGTGTGAGGCCACATTGGAACCTCGAATGGACGGCAGTGCGGTCCATATGGACTCTTTGTCTTTGTGTATGTTGGAAATTATCTTAAATGGTGCTTTGGTATGTATAGGGCGAAATGGCCGTGAAATTCGGGTTCACAAAGTGAGCCTTAGATTGATTGAGGATTTGCAGAATATGTCAGGTTTCACTATTCACGAGAATAGTAATTCACAAATTAATTTTTGTGAAATATGTGTTTAGTTGAGTAATTCAATCGAGTTGCTCATGTTTGATCATTAGCCGCATTAGGCTAATTTTGATGAAATTGATGGTGAAATTACATGACATGTTTGTGTGATTTAAATTATGTGAATATATGCATGAATATATATTTGCATGTGTTATAGAATTGAAATGGAATTGGCATCATGCATTCCATATGCACTGGGGGACCCTAGGACGATAGGAGTGAGTGCATGATGTAATTCTTGAGAGAATGGTTCGGAGGTTGTAAAAATAATATCAGGTAGTCAAACGCAATATCAATCGTCGGAGACGGCAGTTATTGTATACATCGGAGGAATAGTCCATGCAATATCCAATCGTCGGGAGCGGCCCAATTAATCCTCTTGTGGAGGGTTGTCCTAACAAATAAAACTAAGGGTTCTCATACGTGGCTTAGGCAAGTGTGAGGGAGTCGGTGAGGACTCGGGGTACAAGATGATAAATTGGAAGCGTTAGTAGGATCATCCATTTCTTGAATGTGTGTGGTGTTTGAACACATTATATGCATAGGTGGAGTGTAGCCCATAGGGTGATTCCACCTGCGAGCATTAGCTCACTCACGTCGAGGATATTGTTCACAGGTCGAGGGCGTGCGAGAGCGACTCATCCTAGAGATTGAGTTTTACAGAAGAAAAGCGGGAATCTTAGCTTTTGATGGTTTATGTAAATTCTGAGTATTTTTAATATATGTTGTATAATAAATAACACAGACTCTTGAGACTATTGGATATAGTTGGTTTATATTGATGATGAGTATTGTGGTATGGGCCCCAGAGGCCGTTTTTACTCAGATATAGATATCATGTGATTGATGTTGATTAGGACGGAGTTGTAATGCAGTGTTGTATTTGGGTAGAGCTCCGAAATCTGTAGAAAGGAGACTGCTTTCGATTTTAAAGTGAGAGATGTCGGGTCACGCCCATTCTGAGTGTTTCTGAGTTGGCCGGTGATCAACGGACCCGGGGTTTAGGGTGTCATAGGCCCCCTTGGGTTCGCCAAGGCGTAGCCTTGCTACGCCGAGCGAAGTGCTTCGCTGCGGCGAAGTCACTCACAAAGGCAAATTTTCGGATTTTTGTTTTCGAACACCGCGTATTCGTACCTCGATAGTTTAAGGACCCTAATAAATTATTAATGTGAGTTCAAATAAGGATAAAACTAAATGAAAAACACATCGTACCTCACCGCCCCGGCGAAGCGAAGGAAGACTTAGTGTCTTAACCCCGAGGCTGTACTTGAAAGTGTCGACATTAAATAAAATGAATAATAATTGTTTATCCACTAAAAGTGACATGATTGTTATTGACTAGGGACGGGTGAGGATCACCTAACCTAGGATCGAGATCGAAGGGAAGGAAACTAGAGCCGACAGCTTCGGTTTGTTCATTGACTCTATCCTTTTCAAGTGTTTTGGTAGTGTACCAAATAAATCTGAAATGATTATATGAATGAATATATCTTCGAAATGATATTACGAAAGTGCATAGTTTGAAAATCACGATGGTGAAATGATATTACGAATTGTAAGCGGGTGGTCAATTCTTAACATCTTGAATTGAATCGATATACCGAATGAACAGCCTGGCGGGATGCCCCAATCGACATCCGTCATGAAGGCACCCCGAAATTGTGCAATGTCCCACTTGGCGGTATGCACCAATCGACATTCGTCATGATGGTGTATGGCATCAAAGAAATGTTCCCACTTGGCGGGATGAACTAATCGGCATCCGTCATGATGGTTTATGGCATTTAAAGGATCACATGGCAGGGTGCACCAATCGACATCCGTCATGATGCGAGACCGAAATTGTGAAATGTGTAAGTACATTACCAAATGATAAAAAGGACGGGATTCACCAAATGGGATCCGTCATGAATGTAAAATGGATAGACAAAGTGAAATAAGAAACTTTGAGGAGTGAAAATTATATTTGCAAACTAAACACATCTTTAAGAGTGTATGTTTGAATTTCATGAATTGAAATGTTGAATGATTTGTTGCCTATGAAAAGGCATACTTAAAAATGATCAATGAACCATAAATTGATAGCATGTGAAGATGCATATTTGATATGATCAATGATTTGTAAAGTGAAAGCATGCGAAAATGAATAAGCATGAGCATTGTTTGATATAAAAGGCATGATTTAATGATAAATGCAAGTCATGTTGAACTGAAAATTGGGATAAAACTGTATAGTACCATTAAGCATGAAAATGCTTAGTATATAGTTTTTATCTATGTGATTTATCGGTAAGCGAAAGGAGGCCAAGAGCAAGAAGTCTATGAGTCATAGAGAAAGTTGGTGAGTATATAAGTATATATCCAAGTCATTTGCATATATATCTTTTGAACGCCGTGATATTTTGTGGACAAAAAGGGTTGAACTACGAACCATTGTTTTTGTGTATCATTTTGTAAAGGCAAGATAAGCCATTTGTAAACGGGTGTATAAGGTAAATGTTTATGGGCCTACCATTTGAAAATGCTTCCAGCGTAGTGAAAACCCTAAAACATAATGACCTTAAATAAATGTTTTGATAAGATAAATGAAAACGTCCAGATGCTTAGGGATCGGTTCGGATCGCCATTCGATCGGGCGAGAGTTCGGGTTCTGACATTGTTTTTGAAAAAGAAAATTTAAATAAAAAGGTAAATAAAAAGAATTAACCGAGCGTCCTCGGGTTTCGGTTCGGATCCTCCAACCGGGTGGGACTAGGCTAGGGAGTCGCTACAACTACAGAGCTGAACGATGTACATTACTTTACTCTTATTCGTCATTCAGATACTTATCATATAACTGTTTGACTACCTAGACTAGTAATAAGGAATGAGTCGAACCTGTACTATAAGTACTCGAGAGGAGTGCCCAGTGCCCGATCTTGAGTGCCGTGGTACAAAGCGGGAGTGTCAAGCAACGATGGGGTGTCGTCACACTAATGAAGTCTTGAAGTCTTAAGCGTCTTGCAGAGCATGGTCGGAGAGTGCCGTCGCACTAATCAAAAAGTCACAGAAGTCTATGTGTGCAACTCACATAACGGAAGGTCTAGTGTTATTCAATATCTGGTCTTAAGCTGATCCTACAATTATATGTGTTCAGAGACTTCATCTTATCATAGGTAATTAAGTTTGCTGACATCAGGCTTCATGGCCCGGTGGTCTGGCATAATTTTCCTTTACCTTACAAACATGGATGAACTATTTCATACACTTATGGATCTTACAGTCAATAGACAAGTCCTCGAACAATGGAAAAACAAAACAAAAACACGGGAATTTCCATGCGTGAACAATAGCTGCGTACGGCGTGCTGCTTTGCCTCTGTTGTGGCCGGCCTTTGCCGCGGCGTAGCTTTGCTACGCCTCGGCGTACCCGAGGCTATCTAAACCTCCCTCCCAGCCATGCCTTGGCGTGGACCTACGCTACTATGTTGGATGCCTACATCGCGGCGTAGGACCTCAAAATTTCCCAGATTTATTGATTTCATCCATTTTTCCAGAAATCCAACTAAAAACCCCAAAATAATCCAAAAGCATCACCGAAAACAACTCCCAAGTGTGTTCTTACCCAACCAAAACCAAAAACCAAACATAGAGAATAATTAGGGTTTTTCCAAACCCAAACTCAAATATTTGTAAGTTAGGTTAACTTCCTAACACCCAAATAGGTATCCATACATCATAAACTAAGAATCCATACTCAAAGGGAGGATTCCTTACTCATCTTATACAAACTAGGGTTTCCCAACCCAACTTTCAACAAATCTAGGGTTAGAATGAATTCCTAACTAAACCCTAGAAATGAAACCAACTAATATCCATACAAAAGTCCAAAATCCATACAATCCATACAAAATCATAGCCATCCATACAAATCCATACAAAACCATTTCAATCCATACAAAACCCTTACAATACAAGTTCCATACAAAACCATAGTTTCCATACAAATCCATAGAAATCCATAGTTTCCATACCTTTGCCCTTCTTTTCTCCTTCCTCTACTTCTTCTCCTCTCCTCTTTTCCTCTTCATGTTTTTTTTGCTCTCCCAAAATGAGAGACCAACTTGGTCTTATCCCAATTTGGTCTTAATTTTCCTTTTATTGCACTTTGGTCCTCAAGTTCCCTTTTATTTGCACCACAACTTCCCGTTATTCCACTTTGGCATATAATCTTAATATCTTATGACTTTTATATCCTGTTTTGATAAATTCCACTTTTACCCTTGTATCTTGTACAAATTCCAGGTTTCAAAAATTTCTCACTTAGCAACATAATAATTACGAAAAATTTCAAAATGCACTTATAATATACCCTAATTATGTTTAAAAACGACTAGGGTGTATTTTGGGGGTGTTACATGTTCTGTCTGTTGGTGTACTATATGTGCTGGACTAAGTTATGGATCATCTACAATGCGATTTTGGCATAAATAAATGCAAGAAAATAAATTAGCATATATGCATAAAACACAGAGGATTGGTTATGTGGTTTGGTCTAGCCTATGTTCGTGGCGCTAAGCCCAGATGAGAAAGATTTCACTATATATCAATTAGGTTACAGTTTGTCTTATATGAGACAAGGCTCCCATTTTCTCTAACACCGTCTTCACCTAATTCTCCCATAGTGAAACAAAGAATGAGATTCCCTCATTCCCCAAACACCATCTAGACTCCCACAAGCCCAAACAACATCCTTCAACAAGATGTATAAAAACCTCTCAACAATGAGAGAAATCGGGCAATACATACAACATGTATTCAACTCCCCACAACCACCTTCTTTGCACGTGCTTCTAGATTTTTGTGGTGTCTTTGCATCAAAACGTGTCCCTTATTTATCATTCTTCAAGGGAATCAAACAATGATATTATGGATCACATGTTTCCTATTCTGGCTAAACCAAGCTAGCTAAATATATGTTGACCAAATTGTGATATAGACAAATTTATGAAATTGCTACCAAGGACTAAATAAAGTTCCCGGCAACGACGTCAAAAACCTGTTGACCAATTTTTGTATATAGATGAAAAGATGGATTTGTTCTTTTTGTAAAATGGATTCATTAAAATTTGAGTTTGGTCTTGATTACTGCAAGTGCACAGGTCGTACAAGTAATGAAAGTGGATGTTTTAAGTCCAGATATCGTTCCCACGAGGAATGATGATAAATCATAAAATCAACTACCCCAACTACTCAAGATCCTTACTATTTGAACTTCAATATTAAGATGATTGGAAAACGAATAAAATAATACTAAAGTAAATTCACTAGTGTACATAAAATATTAATAAGAATAGAGTTGAGAGTTTATTGAGAGAGACAACACTAGAACATAGATCAATGAATAATTGTCAATTTCTGAATCATTTTGAATCTTAGCTAAGCCCGCAGAGTTGGAAAATTTTGAGGTTTGTCAAAGATGCATTGTGTTATAGTTTGGATTTCCACCTCAGCCATACCTTTACTAATTAGAATTCATGTTCATTCTAATTCATGAATTTAATTAGCTACTTATGAATATAATCCTTTTCTAAGATTTGAGTATTTTTCCTTTTCGATTACTTAAATACAGCGTATCTTAAGACTAGAATTCTTGCCCCCATAGATAGGATATTCTGAGCCTTCTCGATTTAGATGGTAACTCATCCTTCATGCGGTAAATTCTCCATTTCCTTGATTAGATCCTTGCTAACACGGGATCAGAATCCTTTCATTAGAGAGAGGAAAAACATCTGATTGATTAAACTGATACTTCATCAGACTATCCTTAAACCATGAGTAAGTTAATGATTTATCTGAGTAATCTTTCAGAGTTCATTAGTTTCAAAGTATTAGTCTACCATACCCACAAAGAATTGCTCTCTACCCTCAGGATTCTCCATCTCTGTGCCATGTAGAGGGTCTCCTGGAAATTAGAGCAAGATATAATACTTTGCTTGGGTACACGGTACTAGTACTGGGAACAATGAAGTTCAGAAATAATACCAATAAAATAAATTCAAGAAATCTAACTAAGGCGTTCTTCCACTTTGTGCAAAAATTGACAATCATCATCGACCCATTCCTAGAGGGAGTTCATTCTTTTAAAACTGGTTCACTCATATTAGTGACTAATTGATAAGGAAAATTCACTGAAAGAATAAACGCATTGAAATAATTGAAATCCAGAAATTTTCCAAGCTACATTTTATTCAAAACAGTAATGAAATATAAAATTTAAAAAGAAATTCCAGCTTGAATTTGCACTGCAGTTCATTACTCAACTCTGGAAAATCAAAAGAAAACTAACTAAAAACTACACTCAAACTAAATCTACAAAAAAGAAAAATAAAAGAAAAATAATATACAGAGAGTCTTCAACCACCCAGAAATCCTGGATTTACGGAAGCTGCGCATAGTGCCCTAAATGCGTTTGTTTATAGACTTTCCAATGTTAGGCCGCACTTTAATAATTGCGTTGTGGATCCCCAAAATTCTGGTCCAAATTGGTCGCTCAATCACGACATAGAAAGTTTTGTCGCTGCTTGTTGTTTTCTGTCGTGACCTGATTTTTGAGCTCTTTCTTGGATTCTGTCACGACAGACTTTGATAATGTCGCTACAGGATTTCTTAAGTTCTTTAATAATCTCTGTCGAGACAGAGTTTTCTATCCGTGGCATGATTTCTTCTCTGGTCCTTATCCCTAGCTAAGCTGTTTGTTGCGACATAGAGATCTTTGTTGCGACAAACTTTACTTGGCTAATTTCAATTCTTTTTCAATTTATGTCGTGACCGAGTTTTCTTCTGTCACAACATAATCTATCAACCTGCAGCTTTTATTGTCGATACAGAAAACTTTTTTGTTGCGACAGAGATTTTGCCTTCAATATTTCACTATGTCGCAACATGAATTTCTTTGTCACCATTCCTCTTGTATTGCTTTTTAACTTTTATGTCGCAATAGAGAATTCCTTGTCACGATAGAATTCACCTCAGCCTCATGTTTTGTTTGTTGTGATAGAAATAATCTTTGTTGTGACAGAGATTTTGTTGCTCTTTGTTGTGAATTCTGAATGTAATGTCGCTACATGATTTCCTTTGTTGTGACAAAAATTATTCCTTGAGCTGGCTTCAAGTTGAAAACCTTGTCACGACATAAAAACATTTGTCTCAGCTGACTTGTGTTATATTCTTTCCATTTTTAAACGTAGCGTGAGCTTTCTTTTGTCATAGCGAGTTCATATGTTAATCTTTAGCGCGCATGTTGCGGCAGAGGAAAGTTATGTGACAAAGTTCCTTTGCCATTTGCCTTGATCATTGTCGCGACAGAGTTAAGGGTGTGTCGTGTCAGTCTTCTTTTCATTCTTCTTTAGCAATGTTGCGACATAGAACTCTTTGTTGCAACAGAGATTCTATTTCTGCGTGAAGTCTAGCCTAGACTTTGTTGCAACATATAGTTGCTAGCTGCGACATAGTTTTTTTGGTCTGCTTGAAATTTTTTCGCGACAAACAAAAACTATGTCACGATAGAGAATGCTACAATTTCCACTCTTTTGCTTCTTTTCTGCTGGTATTATTTACTTTTTCAATTAATACCTGCAAAACACAAAGTTGGTGATTATTCCATAATTTGACATAAAAATAGATATGAAACTGTTAAACACACATGCCATAAAAATGGATTAAAAATATGAGTTTAAGACTCATCAAATTCCCCCAAACTTAAAGTTTTGCTTATCCCCAAGCAAAGAAAAGAAAATTTTGTTTATCTCCAAACAATTTAGCTTTTATTTTTAAGGACATTTTTCTTTTTAAAGCTCAATTGGGCAGGAAACATAAGTCAGTTGTAAAATTATTTCTAAACATTTTTTCAATATAGAATCAGGAAGATTTTCAATTAAGTTCACTGAACCAGCAAATTATTCATATGGTGTAAACAATTAAATCATCAAACCCTGATTTGTGAGTGTGTTCTGGTCTTCCCTATTTTTCCTTGGCAGATAAGTTAATCTTCTGGGATAATATTAAGTTGGTATACTTCTCTTTCATTTTAAAAGTCCCATATACTTGTTTATCATATTAATCTCCATTAATATAGGCATAACACCACCTTCAAGATCAAATAGGTCTTTTAGGCTTATGTGAGACCCGACAGGATACCCTTCAGGATACGGGTGGTCCCTTTGATGGGCTCTATGATACAATCTACAGGGAATGCATAAAGAGGGCCCCACGCAAAGAAATAAATACATGCGTATAATACCTCAAATATATAGATAAATCCACGACCGACCTATCAAAGGTAGGTCGCTAACCTAACATACATAAAGAGTTCAATGAGTTTAATGCAATGTCGGAGCATTCTAAGAGTATTTGCGAATTTAGGATTACAAGATAAAAATAAATGAGTCCCGACAATCCCGAGACGAGAAGGATGAATGAAATCTTACCATTTGTCGCAGACGAACGGTGTTGAGTTTGGTGCGAGGTAAGCTCTACGAACTGCCCGGACCTAGGGAACAAATTTAAAAACAATAAAACGTAGTAGATCTCAATGAGTGGCATAATTTATATGGAAAATAATGTTTTATTTTACGAAAATTTCTTCTCTCGAAGACCTCACGTCCTCTTTATAACGTTCCCGTTTAACAAACACATTCCTGAAACCCAACTTTACCAAAACCCAACAAAAAGAAAGTCATGCTCAATAAGTTAACTCACTTCATTATCAAGAACCTTATAACCTTAATCTATTCACGACATAGCTAATTGATGCATAAAACATATGAACGTCATTGTTGTACAATTAATTATGGAAAATACAAAAATCATCACTATTTGAAAGGGTATGTCTTGCCGAAAACCAACGATGCACCGTGCCATAAAAACCAACTATGTACCATACCCCCTATACCTCGATGTATCATACCTTATACACTAGTATTTCATACCATATGCACTAACAATGTACCACACCATGTACCCATCCTAAGCTAGTCGGTAATCCCAGCCTCACAACATCGTGGCATCTAATCCAACATCATACCATACCATGTATACATCTGAGCCGTCGGTAAGCCCGACCTCACGGCCGTGGAATAACGCCTGGCGGTTGATTGGAAACCAGCCTCACGTCAGCGTGGCAAAAAACCCCGGGCCACCCGGCGTGAGTTCAAACCGACCTCCGTTACCATTGGCCAAGGCTTCCGAGAATACCAAACCGTGGGTCAGCGGACCTCACGTTACCATGGCAAAGGCTTCGAGGAATACGAACCGTCGGGTCAAACCGACCTCTCAGCTTTGCAAGTGGCAAAGCCGGAATACCAAACGTGGATCGGCGAAAGGCCTCAGCGCGTGGCAACTAATAAACCGTCGGGTCAAACCCGACCTCGGCAGCGTGGCAACTAGTAAACCGTCGGTCTGGCCGATACCTCACGGCACCGTGGCAACTAATAAACCGTCAGATGAAAGCCGACCTCCGCGATCATGGAATTAATATATATGACCGTTGGATAGAACCAACCTCCGCGACACGTGGCAATCCCAATGTACTACCATATAATCAACGAACCCAATATCGGTGCAATATGGTACATCACCTTATAACCTCCAGCTCAATGACCTTACTCATGTATTGCCTTTCCCAGCGTCAAGTATCTTAGGTTAGAATTTATTAACTTAATTTCCACCCTCGATCCACACATTGAAGATCTTTAGTTTCTCAATTCATGTCGAAATTTGAACAATACCTCAATGACCATATTCCTTAACCATTTATTAAACACATATATTTCAAAATCCATTTCATAAATCAATAATTTCTCAAGGGGGTTTAAAACCCAATCTACATACTGAAATATCTAAATACCCTTGAATCTTGAAACGTCTGACTTCCAAGCGGTGAAATGTTGACAAAATTCACATGAAATGATAACTTGTTTTATATAAGACCGATAACCACATTTATATGCAACCAACCATTTGATCAAAACAGTATATATGAATAACAAACCTCGAATATATATCGTAATAATACCCAAAGCATTTTTTTTAAAAAAACATATAAACCACTCACAGACTACAGACGTTCAGTCTTGTCCTTACTTGAGATCGTCTCCGACTCAGGCGTGAGTGCATGTATAAATAAAAAAATGGCTTGGCTCCAATATAGGTGAATACTTTGACATTGGGAATATCCTAAGGCCTTAGAACAACATTTAGAACTATGAGATCATCCTAATTGAACTCCGACAGGTCCAATTACACAATGTGCCCTATAGGCCCGATACCCAAAATTGGGGCTTTTCACCCGGGAGCTAATTTCTCGAAATTGAACCGTCGATGAATTCCTAAAACATCATTTCACTAATACAACTTCAATTTTCCGTTTGACCAATTGATGCTCTATTTGATCCAGCATTTCGGTAGTACGAAACGACCTAAAAATGGAAAACTAATAAGCGGCGTCCAAAATTTACAAACCACATATCAATGAAACGAGACCAGGAACTCATTGGTACCATTACCTCGGTCAACCGATGCATGTGTGGTGGTCGGAAACCCCGATCTAACCTTCGGTCGATTTCGTTTTCGTTGTAACTTCCAAACGGTGGGGAATGCGCAAGGACCCGCAGTGAAGTTCGGGGGTCAAATGGTGGAAATGAGCTATGGGGTGGCGAAATGTGGAAATGGCGGAAAAGTCAAGAAACGATCCGGTTATCACGGTGGTCGCCGCGCGCCGCGGCCCGATCGAGTCCGGCGGTGGCGTGAATTTGGCTGGTGTGACCGTCCGGAGGTTGCGCACCTTCTGTCCCGGCGCGTGCTTTGTGGTGGCCGGTGGTGTCTCGTCTGGTCCGATCTCTCACGGCTCTTCAATGAGCAAAGGTCGGCTTCCGGTTCGGTTTGGAAACTCCTTCCTAAGGTTTTGGAGTTCAAAAAGTGTCTTGGGGGCTAGGGTTTCATTGGAATCCCCAAACTATGTTTATATAGGGTCTAGAGGTCGTTTCGGGTAAATCCCGGACAAAATTTGGACAACGATAAAGTGCTCTTTGTTAAACTTCTAATAGTCGTAACTTTTTATCCGTAAGTCGGATTGTGACGTTCCGCCCGTCTATGAACTCGTATCGACGAGGCCTACGAAATGGTGCCTTAGTCAACCCAAAATTATTCATTCTTGAAAAAGTCAACTTTGGTCAACCCACTAAGTGTTGGTCAAACCTAAGTGTTGGTCAAACCTAGTCAACTTTGGTCAAACTTAATCAAACTTGGTCAAACACGTTTCAACTTGTATTATTTGGTACGGGTCATTACAATCTACCCCCTTAAAAAAAAATTTTCATCCACGAAATTCGTACCTGTATCTTGGAAGAGATGAGGGTATTGGCTCCGCATTTGGTCCTCCCGCTCCCAAGTCGCCTCTTCGACTAGGTGGTTCCTCCAAAGGACTTTCACTAAGGATATGGTCTTGTTGCGAAGCTCCTTCTCTTCCCTACCCAAAATCTGCACTGGCTGTTCTTCATAGGATAAGTCCTCCCTCAGTTCAATCTCTGGTGCCTCTAGCACATGTGAGGGATCTGGGATATACTTGCGTAGCATGGAGATGTGGAACACATTATGGACTCGAGAAAGTTCCTCGGTAAGTCTGAAAATCTAAGCCCTTGGACTGCCCTCTCATCAATCTCAAGGTCGATGCTTGGACTTCGCCCTCGCTTTAGCGTACCACGCCCTTCCAAGGAGAGGCAAGAATACTCGATCTTGACCTCAAATTCAAGATCCTTTCTTCGGCTTGTCCGCATGGCTCTTTTACCTATCTGAGTACCTTTGAACTTGGCACGTATAACGTGCTTTGTCCATAGTCAACAGCAATCTCGAGGACCTAGTAATTTTCTTTTGCCCACGTCTCATTCGACATAAAGAGGTGCGGCATTGTTTCCCATCTGACCTCATAAGATTTGACATCTCAATGCTTGGTAAAAACATTATTATAAGTGAACTCTGCCAAAGGTAGATATTCATTCCAATGTCCTTTGAATTGTAATGCGCAGTCTCAACATATCTTCAGTTTGATCATTCTCTCGGATTGTCCATCGGTCGGGTGAAACTGATACTCAAATTCAACTTGACACTAGTTCCTTCATCAATCTCTTCCAAAATCTCGAAGTGAATCGTGGATCTCTATCAGAGATGATCGACACTGGTACCCCATGCAAACTCACTATATGACTCATAAAGAGTTCCGCTAGTTTCTGAGGGGAAAACTTCTCACGAATAGGTAGGAAATGTGCGGACTTGGTGAGTCGATCAACTACTACCCAAATGCCGTCATGTCTCTGAGTTGTGGAAGGGAGCTTGAATATAAAATCCATTGTGATGTGCTCCATTTCCGTGGAATGGAGTAGAGGCTCTTGAGAAGTCGGAAGGCTTTGTCTCTCTGCCTTTACTTGTTGGCAAACTAAGCACTTGGATACATTTTCAGTAACCTCTCTTTCTCCACGACCACAATATCTCGCCGGTGTACGGTACATCTTGGTACTAAGGTGCATAGCATAAGCGGGCTATGGGCCTCCCAATATACGCCACTGCTCTTCTGCTGGCACGGAACACAAAGTCTAGAACCAATCACCAAGGCTCCATCGTTCCTAATACCAAAATCCAACTGTTGCCCTTCTTCGACCTTTCTTCTCATGCTCATCAAATAGGGATCTTACGGTTGTGCCTCGAAATTTGATTAACAGTATCGGTCATAGTAGGAAAATTTGGCGAAAAGTGCTCGAAACATGCATTTCAAGCGAACGCAACTCTATAGTCGACCATCAACGGAAGTTGTAGATGCGCATATAAACCAAGAACTGTAAACTTCACCTTTCAGGCATCGCCGCTACATTCGCCTTACGGATGGTAATTAATGGTCTGATGTAATCCTTAAGTAACTCCATCACCTCCTTTGCCTTAAGTTTAACTCTTTACGGGTGAACAAATGTTTAGGCTCTTATGGTCGATAAATATTTGGCCGTAAGCTCCGTACAAGTAATGCCTCCATGTCTTCGAATGCGAATGCTGCCGTGAGTTCCAAGTCATGGGTAGGATAATTCGGCTCGTGTTTCTTCAGCTATGCGGAGGTATCACGTACAACTCTCTTATGTTGCATCAACACGCAACCTAAACCCTGATATGAAGCATCACTGTAAACCTCGAATCCCTCGTTGCCCTGCGCCGGCGTAAACCACGAGCGATCGACTTCTCCTTCCCGGTGTTTGGAAGCTTTCCTCACACTTGTCAGTCCACTCAAATTTTACCCCTTTTCTAGTTAAACAGTGAAGTGGTCCTGCTATTTTTGAGAACCCTTATATGAACCTGTGATAATACCCCGCTAATCCTAAGGCTCCATACATCACCGTAGTTAGTTGTTCCCAGTTTGCCACGCCTACACTTTACGAGGGTCCACATAAATCTTGTCGGCGAAACCACGTGCCCGAGAAATCCCACTCGGCTCAACCAAAACTCACATTTGCTAAACTTAGCATACAACTGATGCTGCCTCAAAGTCTGTAACACCAAACCCAAATGTCTCTCATGCTCCAACTCGCTTCTCGAGTACACTAAGATGTCGTCAATGAAGACAATGACAAAACGATCTAAGTATGGACGGAAAACCCGATTCATCAGATCCATGAAAACCGTTGGGGCATTGGTGATGCGAAGAAGACATCACTAGAAACTCATAATATCCATATCGTCACGAATGATTTGTCTGAAGAATGTCGGTTCCTAATCCTTAAGCGATGGTACCACGACCTCAAGTGTCGATCTTGTTACTTTACGCACCCTAGAGGCTAGTCAAATAAATCCCATCAATCCTAGGCAAGGATATTTATTCTGAATGGTATTGTATTCAAGCTAATACGTAGTCTATACACAACCTCAAGTACCATCCTTCTTCTTCTAAATAACAGGCGTTCCCCGAGGTGAAATACGGGCTGTAAATCCCCGTCACCGAACTCTTGTAGCTGAGCCTTCAATTCTTTCAGCTCGGCTGGTGCCATTCTATAAGGTGGTAAGGAAATAGGAGTCGTACCAGGGACCAAATCAATGGGAAAATCTACCTCTCGTTCTGGAGGTGGACCTGGAAGATCGTCAGGGAACACATCCTGAAAGTCTCTCACTACTGGTACATCCTCTATCCTTGCTTACGTCGCTCACAGTCTCAAACTATATGAGCTAGAGCCCGAACAACCCTTCCGAAGTAAACATCTAGCATAAATGGCAGAAATCAAACCTGAAGGTGTCCGCCTCCGCTCTCCATAGAAGACTACTACTGGTAGTCCCGGTCGTCTAAATATTACTTCCTTACGAAAGCAATCCATTGAAGCATAGTTTGAAGCGAGCCAATCCATCCCAAGAATCACATCCGCTTCCATATCTTGGTTCTCAATAGAAAATAAGCTACCCTTAAGCATCTGTCTAGGCCATAGAAACTCTCACGTAGATTGTGGCAATCTCTGAACCACCTCCAAAGGAGCCAGGAGTCACCCAGGCTCGTGTAACATGCTCACGTGAAATAAAGTGTGTAGGCTCACGGGTCAGTGAGCACATGTGCTCGTCACCAAAAAAATAGATAATGTACTGTCATAGCGACCGGGAGTGGCCCTGCCTCTGACTGGTCATAGCAAAGGCTACGCCTCCTAGCGGTGGAGTGGGTCCCTCTACGTCCTCTGCCTCCTGGTCGTTTGGCGGGTGCCGATTGCGGTCCCATGCTAAAGGAACCACTCGAAGTCACCTTTGTCTGCGTATGCATCCTCCGTGTCCGCTGCTTCGTTGGGCCCGAGCTTTTTGATCCTGGAACTCTGATGCAATTTGGATCTCGATAGAGACGTCCCTCACGAAATGTCTTGTCTGCCCACAGCGATGGCATGTATTTATCCCACAGGCATGGCCCATCGCCAGTTCTTATGTGAGCATCATGGCCAGGCGTGGCGCACCGGCTTGTAGACCCTACGAAAATAGCTACCACCCTTTTCATTGTTGAAATCCAGGAGCCCTGTGTGTGTCCACCTCTCTAAAACCTCACTGCTTGGTACCCACGTGCATCCCCCTTTGGATCCTCTGCCGCTCGAAGTCCCAGAGCTGAAACTACCCCTCTTGGACGATCCGCACATTCAAGGGTTTCACGAAGATAATCCATCATATGGTCGGCACAGTGCAGCGTGTCGGGTCTGCCTCTCTCTACCTCTAGGCGGCGTCTCATCGGTAGTAAGTGGGATGATCGGACCCTAAGAGGCTCAAAGCTATCGTCTCAACCAGCGGGTCGACCTTCTCTTAGCATTTGACACCTCGGCCTGACGAGGTCGGGCCGGAGGTCGATGGCTCTCTGCGAATGCGGCTCGTGCTCGAGGCGTCGCCTGCTGGTGAGTGTCTCGAGACTCCGGCCTCTTTGGTCTCAGCAAAGTTTGGGGCAAAACTTTCGGTGTGAAGCGACCAGTGTGCCCCGGGTGTGACGTTTTCTAGTCTCTCATACTCCACCACTTCCTTGCATTACCTAGGCGAGAAACCCGATATCGACTCTGTCCTCATCCAGGACCTTTGCGTACCTTGGTCTAGAATTTTCTCTGTGTCATCTAGCCATGATAGGGCCACCATGGGATCCGTGGGGCCATCAAAACCCACTGTTCCAAGTCTACGAGACTGATCCACAGTACTCTTGGTGAACATCCTCTCAGTTGATCGAGGCAGCGCTCGACAGATTTCCTCATAAGTAGGTGCACCGGAGCTTTCCACCGAAGCCTGCTGGGACCTACGTCTACCTCTAGGCGCCATCTGGAAGGAAAACTGTTTCCAAGAATCAAAGAACAGAATCAGTCTCAGTGATAAGGTTAGGAAGGTATACAAAACATTGGATGAGTCGCCTGGCAAGCGTCTGACCTAAGGAATTTAGAAACCTAGGGCTCTGATACCAAGCTGATATGACCCGACCCGGATGCCGCTTCCGGTGCCGGGTGGTCCAGCTAGTGGAATCACGATACAATCTCTAGGAATGCACAAGGGGCCCCACACAAATGAGGAAATAAATACATGCAACAACATAATACCTGAATATATAGATAAATCCACGTAGGCCTATCCAGGTAGGTCATAACCACAACATACATAAAGGTTCAATGAGTTTAATGCAATAATCGGAGCATTCTAAGGTATTTTTCGAATTTAGGATTACAAGATAAAAATAAATAGGTCCAACAATCCAAGACGGAAGGATGGAGTGAGTACTTTCTGATTTGTCCTTGAGCAGACGGTGTTGAGTGGTGCGGAGTAGCTCTGACGCCGGACTTCAGGGACAGATTTAAAAACAATAAAAGCATTGAGAAATAAATCTCAATGAGTGGCATAATTTATATGGAAAATAATGTTTTTTATTTTCTGGTGTTCTTCTCTCAAGACCTCCACGTCCACTCTTTTGTAGCGTTCCCGTTTAACAAACATTTCACAAAACCTTTGCAAAACCCTGACAATAAGAAAGTCATGCTCAATAAGTTAACTCACTTCATTATCAAGAACCTTATAACCTATATCTATTCACCACATAGCTAATTGATGCATAAAACATATGAATGTCATTGTTGTACAATTAATTATGGAAAATACAAAAATCATCACTATTGAAAAGGGTATGTCTTACTCAGGCAATGATACATGCCAGTAAAACCAGCTATGTACCATACCCTATGCTCTCACGATGTATCATACCTTATACACTAACGATATTTCATACCATATACACTAACGTGTACCACCATGTGCCCATCCTAAACCGTCGGTAATCTCGGCCTCCTGAAACAAGTGGCATCTAATCAACATCATACCATACCATGTATACATCTAGCCCAGGTGGTAAACCCAGCCTCCACGGCGTGGAATAACATATAACCGTTGGATGAAACCAACCTCACGTCACCGTGGCAAAAACCCAATATGACCGTCGGGTCAAACCTGACCTCCATTCTCAGTAGCGGCTTCGAGAATACCAAGCGAATCGGGTCAAACATACCTCATGTTCTGTGGCAAGCTTCGAGTACTAAACCGTCGGGTCAAACCAACCTCACGTTACCGTGGAAAACCGATAACAAACCGGCCGGGTCAAACCGACCTCAAGACAACGTGGCAACTAATAAACCGTCGGGTCAAACCGACCTCACGGCAGCGTGGCAGCCCCAGTGGCAGTCGATTCGAACCGACTTCCTTTGGCGCGTGGCAACTAATAAACCCGTCGGGTAAACCCGACCTCCGCGATCGTGGAATTAATATATGACCGGTGGATGAACCAACCTCCGACACCATTGGCAATCCCAATGTGCTACTATATAATCTTTAGACCCAATATCCGGTACAATATGGTACATCACCTTATAACCTCCAACTCAATGACCTTACTCCTTGTGTGTACCTTTCCCAACGTCAGGTATCTTAGGTTAGAATTTATTAACTACTTTCCACCGCTCGATCCAACATATTGAGATCTTTAGTTTCTCAATTCATCCGAAATTTGAACGATACCTCAATGACCATATTCATAACCATTTATTAAACACATATTTCAAAATCCATTTCATAAATCAATAATTTCTCAAGGGTTTAAAACCCGATCTACATGCCCCGAAAATATCTAAATACCACCAGGTCGCGAAACCAGTACAACTTCCAAACAGTGAAAATGTTGACAAAATTCACATGAAATGATAACTTGTTTTATATAAGACCGATAACCACATTTATATGCAACCAACCATTTGATCAAAACAGTATATATGAAATAACAAACCCCGAATATATATCGTAATAATACCCAAAGCATTTTTTAAAAAAAACATATAAGCAGAACCATGAATTCTGGTAGCTCAGTCTTGTCATTTCGGGATTGTCTCGGCTCGGCGTGAGTGCACGTAATATAAATAAAATACCACTTAGGCTCAATAATGAACCGCGACGGAATATCCTAAGGCCTTAGAACAACATTTAGAACTATGAGATCATCCTAATTGAACTCAGACGAGGTCGATTACAATGTGCCCTATATGCAGATAACCAAAATTGGGGCTTTTCACCGGGAGCTAATTTCGAAATTGAACGTCAGTAATTCCTAAAAACATCCAATTTCACTAATACAACTTCAATTTTTCCAGATTTGACAATTGGTACTCTATTCGATCCAAACATTTGGTATTAATTACGAAACAACCTAAAATGGAAAAGTAACAAACGGCGTCAAAATTTACAAACCACATATCAATGGAAAGCCCAGAGACCAGGAACTCATTGGTACCATTACCTCCCGGTCCAACAATCGCTGTGGTGGCGCAAACCCGATCTAACCTTGGTCGATTTCGTTTTTCGTTGTAACTTCCAAGCGGTGAGGAATCACGCAAAAAGGACCACGAAAATGAGTTCGGGGTCCAAAATGGTGGGAAATAGTTGCAGGTGTCGGAAATGGCTGGAAATGGCGGAAAAAGTCAAACGATCCGGTTATCACGGTGGTCGCGGCTAAGCCGCCCGGCCCGATCGAGGCGCGTCCGTGGCGGGTGGCATTGAAATTTGGTGGCGTGACCGTCGCGAGTTGCGCTTTACCTTCACATCAAGCGCGTGTAGCTTTGTGGTGGCGGTGGTGTACCGTCTGGTGCGATCTCTCCGCGGCTCTTCCAATGAGCAAAGGTCGACTCGGTTCCGGTTTGGGAGAGCTCCTTCTAGGGTTTTTGGTGTTAAAAAAAGTGTCTTGAGCTAGGGTTTCATTTGGAATCCCAAACTATGTTTATATAGGGTCTAGGGTCGATTTCGGGTAAAAATCCCGGACAAAATTTGGACATTGATAAAGTGCTACTGTTGAACTTCTAATAGTCGTAGCTTTTATCACAGCCAAAAGTCGGATTAGTGACGTTCATGGGTATATGAACTCGCATCGATGAGGCCCTCTGAAATGGTGCCTTAGTCAACCCAAAATTATTCATTCTTGAAAAAGCAACTTTGGTCAACCCACTAAGTGTTGGTTAAACCTAAGTGTTGGTCAAACCTAGTCAACTTTGGTCAAACTTAATCAAACTTGGTCAAACACGTTTCAACTTGTATTATTTTGTAAGGGTCATTACATGTAATGTGTGGTTTGGGCAATTGGGTTGATAATTGGACACTTTAGGCTCAATCTGACACAGATTTCACTGACAACTTACACTCTTACCTTCATCATGCATCCTTGATTTCTCTTGATTTTAAGTTGCTAACCTCCCCATCAGGTTTTGTGCATATTTCTGCATACTCTCTACTTTGTATTTCTTTTTTCGTTTACTTTAATCAGAGTATGACTTCTCTTCCTTATCTTAGAAACTCTATTTATTTATTTATTTTTATCAAGGTTTATTTTATTTTATTTTATTATTTTTTTTATCAAGGCTTTTGGAATGGTGCAATGTTTTGCCTTTTAAAGCTTTCTACCTCCCTTAACAAACTTTGGGTTAGTAACTCCCATACCAGTTAGCATTAGGTTACTAGGTATTGAACACCCCTAAGAACTTAATTGTTCAAGGGAGGAAGGCTACAAGACCAAACTCATTCCTCCTTGATCACTCAACTTCTTTTCTTAATATTCTCATATCTCTTCATCTCAATGAGTTTGTCTTTTTCACCCCCTTTTCTCATTTTCTTAAAATAACATTCCCCCAAACTTGTCATTTTCTGTCATTTATGTATTTTGTCTTGTAATCTGGGAAAATAAGGGTTCTTTACTGTAGGATTATGTTTAAGGAAGGAAATTGGCTTCTCATTTGCTGGTTGATGATGGGATTGGGTATATGCTCAAATAAGGAACTAGTGTATGTGCTTATGCATATCATAGGGGCAGGCTTTGAAAGGCTCAAACTTCCAAAGATGGCCTAAATCATTTCCTATTAGTGGTTGCCTAGGATTTCGCCTTGACTAATAATCCAACAAGTTCTAGAACATTTGAGAGATTACTGTGATGGATCCCAGAAGATGTTCTAGATCTTAGAACAATTTGTTTCAGAGTTACTGTTGACCATGTGCAAAGCTTATCAAGATTTTTTATAACCAAACTATTTACAAAAACAGAATTATAGGTCTTATTTGTTCCATCAATTTATTAAAACCTTCCTTATTCTTGAAGTTCAACACATTTATCAATATCTTTACAACTTTCCCTTTCAATTCTTTTCAACCTACCCTAATGCATCTATCAGATGTTTGTTTGGTTTTGTGGATGTGTTGTTGTGTTATTGTAACGCCCCAAAAATACCCTAGAACTTTTATAATAATTTTATTATATATTCTGGGTATGAATTGAGCCAAACTTGAGTTTTTCTGGAAAAAAATTTGATAAATCGATAAATTGTGAAATGTAAATTGAAAAAAAGTGGCGTATGAATGAATATTATATGCTAAAATGAGAAAGTGATTGAACCCGGAAATAACCCAAGTGAAAAAGGGTAAATGTGGAAATTTATAAAATTAGGACCTAAGGGTCAATTGTTATAAAGAATAAATGTCTAAGTGAATTTATGATAAATGGATGGCCAAAGTGGAATAATAGGAGACTTAAATGAAATAATGGGTTTTGAGCGAGCTTATTGCTTTAGAGAATAAGTGATTTAAGACAAAAGGAAAATGAGGAATAAGAATGAGTGTGTAGGCCAAACATGGCCTTACACTTAAATGGGTTAAAGGCCAAACAAGGCCTTATGGATTTAAGGGATATAAAGACCAAAAATGTGGTCTTAAGGCTCATTGGATGAGCAAAACCGTTTTTGAGAGAAGGGGAGGAGAAAAGGAGGAGTAAATCTAGGGTTTGCAAGGAGGAGTGGCTTTGGTTGGGTTTTGCTTCACATTCTTCCTCCTAAGGGATCAAGCAAACTATAAGAGGAGATTTGAAGGGATAAGGTAAGAAAAATCAAAACCCTAACTTCATTCTTTTGATTTGGATCTTGGTGAAAAGCCCTAACTTGAGGAAAAGGGATTCTTAGTGATTTTAAACCACATTTGGAGTTGTTTTGGGTGGATTCCATGGTGGATTTTTGATAGGGGACGAATTGGAGAAGGTTTGTGGAAGAAAAATGTGTGAAAATGCCAAAATCCAACATTTATGGGCAAAAACCCGTAGGTGGTGGTACCCGATTTACCCGAGTGATGCGGTACCGCCGATCACGATGGGCAAGTGAATGCAGGGTACCACTCAAAGCCCGTCTTAGGTACCCATTGGCGGTGAGGACTGGTAGCGGTACCAGTCAAAGTGATACCGGTACCACACTACTTCCAGCAGCCCTGTTTTTGCATATTTTGCACCGTTAAGTCCCGTATTCATACACCGATTGTTTATGGACCCTAAGAAACGATTAATGGGGGTTCAAATAAGAATGAGACTAAGTGAAAACCGTACCGTACCTTGCCGCCTCGGCGATATTTGTTTAGTATGATTATTTGTTAACCACTAAGAGTGAAGAATTTGTATTTGACTAGGTGCAAGTGAAGACCACAACTTGACCTAGGACTGGTATCGAAAGAGAAAAGGAATCGATAATTGGTTAGTTCTCTGACTCTATTCTTATTTCAAGTATTTTGGTAGTTTACCAAGTAAATATGAAATGAGTACATGAATGAGTATATGAAATGATTACGTGAATGAGTATATGAAATAAGTACATAGATTGAGTATATCTTTGAAAAGATAATATGAAAGTGAATATGGAATTGAAATGTATTGAAAACCGAATGAATGTGAATGATAATCGAATTGTAAGCGAATCGGTCAATTCGACATCTTGAATTGAATGTCGATATACGAATGAAGGCAAAGCGGCGGGATGCACCAATCGGCATCCGTCCGCGAAGGCACCGAAATTTTTCAATGTCCCGCAGGCGGGATGCGCAATCGACATCCGTCATGATGGTGTATGACATTGAAGAAATGTCCCACTTAGCGGGATGCACTAATCGGCATCCGTCATGATGGCGTATGGCATTTAAGTGATACCACATGTCGGGGTGCACCAAACGACATCCGTCATGATGGGAACTGGTGTTAAATGTGTAAGGCACATTGCAGATGATAATAAGGAAGGGATTCATCAAGCCGGAATCAGAGTCGAAATTTGATTTGAATAGTCAAAGTAAAATAACCAACATTGATGGTATAAATGAGATTTATGTATATGCTAAATCATAAATTGAATTAATGAATTGAATTATTGCATTGAAAATGTATGTTGTGATATGATAAATGATTTGTAAGTAAAGCATGCGAAAGTGAATAGCATGAGTATATGTTATTATAATAGGCATGGTTTAATGTTAAATGCATGCCCGAGTTAAATCGAATATTGAAATAGAAGCGTATAGAACGATAAGCATGAAAATGTTTAGGCGTATTATAGTTTTTATCTATCTGCGAGTTTTGAGTAGACAAGAAGGAAGACAAGATCGTGGCTGTGAGTCATAAGCAAGTTGTACATACCCATACATGCGCATATCATTTCCTTTTTGAACATGGGATATTTTGTGAACAAATAGTCGAACTCTAAAGAAATGTTTTGTTTTGTATATCATTTTGAAAGGGCATAGAATGCCTTCACTATACTTGTATTTTATGAAATGTAAATGGTTGTGGGCCTACCATTTTGAAAATGCTTCAGCATAAATGTCGAAAACCTAAGAGAAATAACATAAAGAAAATGTTTGATAAGATAAATGAAAACGTCGGAGTAAACTGGGCTCCGGTTCGGATCTGCCCTTTGGGTCGAGCCGGGGGTTGGTCGCGACATTTTGGAAGCGAAATAAAATGTAAATAAAAAGAATTAAACGGGCGTCCTCAGAGTTTCGATTCGGACTCGCCGTCGCTACAGTTATTTAATAGTTAGAATGTCCAATTAGATCAACAATCCAGTTCAGAGAAATGTAACACCTCAACAACTCAATTCCATCAACAATTCAACTCCACCAAACAATTCATAGCTTATTTAGCAATTCCAACCAGGAAATTTGGTTTCTCATTTATTCAACTAATCTATTTACCATAAGTCAACAATTTCAAATTATTAAACATAAAGGAAAGAAAATTTAAACAAAACAATCAAGAAATGAATGAACACCAAGCTTTGCAAAGAGTTTTCTATTTTGGTAGATTTTCAAGGATTGGATATTAGTGCAGAAGGAAAGGAAGAGATGGAAACCGGGGGTGAAGGCTATTTTTACTCTTTTAAGCCTTTTCCTTGGCTGCTTCCATTCTTAAATATTCTTCAACCTCCTCTCTTAGGTTAGTTCTTTTTTTCTTGTTGCACTAAGGGTTTTATTTTGGGCTGGTTCTTTACAAGGTTCAGAAGGTCTTTCTTCCTCTGGATTTGGGTTTGAGAAGGGTATTGGTGGGTTTGTTACAACCTGAGGGACTACTGTGTAAGGCACACAGTCTGAAATTCTGATTTATGGCAGTGGCACTTTCTTCTTGTTTAAGATCGTCTTCATAGCCCAATCCAAAATCTTTGCATTGCTTTTTGTCAACTTTCACTGCCTTTTAGCTAATGATTCTAGGAGTGTCCTGTTGTTAACTTGCTTATAGGTCATTAGGCGAAAAATTTGCATGCAATGTTCCAAACTATTCAACCAATTCTTGTCCCTTGATTCCAAACCCGCCTTTAAGGCGTTATCTCTATCCTCCAACATCTTTATTAACCCTGCCTCATGTTTTCCTGTTTCAGTCCAAAAAGCCACTTCTCTATCCCTTATAACTGTTCTTCATTCTATGTCCCTTTTTTCCAATTTAGCTTTCCATTCTTCATCTCTTTGTTTCAATGCATTCTCTAGATTCTAATTCCTTCTTCTGAGCTCTGCATCCAAATATTCATCCCTGAGCTGAAGTTGGATTTTGAACTGATTATCCCTTTCTTTCATCTCCTATTTCATAGATATCAGCATCTCCATCAATTCTGTGTTATTACATTTGTGCCTTGAACCTTTAGCTTGTTCTTGATGGATTTCTCTCAGGCTTGGGGATGCATTCCAGATGGGGCTTTGGCTTTCTTGAAATTCTTGCTGCCTTTAGGGTGGATTTTCCCACTGCGCTGGCTCATTGAATCTTTCATCCCTCCTTTCTTCTTCTACCTCTAATTCTTTCTCATTTCCTCTGTTCTTAGGACCTTTCGTCACTCCAATCAAGGTCAAAGGAGATTCCTTAGGGTATGTTTCTTCTTTTCCCCATTCTTCCCCTACTCCCCAAGAAAATAGCAGTGATTTGTAGCTAGGTGTGGAATCAGCCCCCTGCATTTGCTTCTGGAGTAACTCAGGATAGAATTCTCGATTACCCTCCCCACATTGATTTTGTACCCCTTCAACAATGCATAAAGGAGGATTAGCCGTTCCCTTCTTAAATATTTGGGGTGCTTTGATGGGAGAAAAGGACCAAGGCGAAAAAAATAATAACCATACCTTAGCCTCCTTAGGTTAAATCTCTATGGCAATGGATTCGCAAAAGTTTTCTTTATTTGCCTTCCATTTTCCCTTTTAGTGTCAAGCGGGGTCCACTATCTTCTGTACTCTGGCTCCTTTAGTAGTCTCTTGAACTTTGAGCCATCTTTCTGCACCTTTAGATTGAACAATCCATTTATCTTGTCCTTGCTGAAGTCTATCCATCTTCCCCTGACATATACCTTCTTTCCTTCCTCTTCCACCATGTTCACAAATTTTTTTTTAACCAATGTAGCATAGCCAGGTGCCTTGTGCTCGCATAGTGATTTCCATCATATCTTCTCAAGCATTTCAGAGAAAGGGGAGATCAACTTTTTGAATCCTCTTTCAACTATGATACCTCTGTCAGCCGGACTTTTCTCATTCCTTGGATGCTTTGTTTGGGATCGAACTTCTTACTTTCATTCCTGTACACTTAAAGCTATTGGTTACCTCTTCCTTTTTCTTGATTCTCCCACTAGCGTCTCAGGCTCTCCTCTAACTTCAGCTCTTTCTTCCTCTTGCACTTCACCTAATTGAGTTTCTTGAACACTCTCTTCCTCTACTACTTTGTATGCTTCCATCATTTCTTTCAGGTTCGGAATGAGGTGTGACGGCTCAGACATTTTCATGGTAGGGTTTTGGAATCTAGGGTTTTAGAAGGTAAGATGAGAGAGATTTGATGAAGGAAGCTAAGAGGGTTGATGGTTTATGAGAGAGTGGCCTTTCAGTTTTCAAAAATTCTCTATTTATAAGATAACTGTTTTGTTGTGCCTTCATTAAATGTCACGACAACAATTTCCATAGGGATTATTCTATTTTTAACACTATGTTGCGACATACATAAATAATTTCCGTGACAAAGTTTTGTAATCAATTGGAAACTAGGTCAGTCAAATGTCACGACATTGTGAGAAATGTTGCGACATTATTTTTGATGCTCTTTTGAATCTATGTCGCAATGAAAAAAATGTTGTCCGCATTAGAAACTTCCAGCAAAGTTGATTATGTCGTGACACATAGAAAGTATGTCGCGACACAAGTAAACCTATGTTGCGTCATTCAAAAATATTGTCGCGAAAATGTTTTTTTCTTCCAGAAACATAGGTCATTTGCAACTCTGTCGCGACATAGATAAATTATGTTGCGACAAACCTAACTATGACTAAGATGAGGTTTGATTTAAATTGTGGCATGATATAAAGAAACAATGTTGCGACATAATTTGACAATAATGTTGCGACAGAGGGACAGTATGTCGCGACATTGAACTAAAATTTTCCAACATTGCATCATTCCCAGTTTTCACTCAAGACACATTCAAAGCAAGGTGTATTGATTAGTGCCCAAAAAGTGCTATTTTGAACCACATTTATTACTAGGTTTGAATTGCTTTTTATTGTACTAATCATACTAATTAACCCGATTTGCATTAAGGTCCCACTATTTTAATGATCGCATTTTGGCGGCGATTTTGCGGTTTTTTGCGAAGCTAATTATGCCAAGAATTGTTGAGTCGATCCAAGCACGAGAAGGGTGAAGTCAAACTCAACATTGCAGATCAAAGAGTAGAAGGAAAGAAGAGCAAAATGTGAAGAAAACACCCTTCTGGGGAAAGCTTCTCTGAGCAACATTCCCGAAGCTCGGCATTATTCCCTCTAGCACGCCCGTTCACCTTTTCACGCTACCTGTTTGCTTTTGCTTTTGGTTTTTCCATTTTACCCCTGTAATAACCTTTGATTTTGGTTTTTGCTTCCCTTACACTAAGCATCTATATAAGTCTCGGTTGTACAAATGTGAGGCTGAATTTCGGATGCTCTGATGGCGGGAGGCGGTTTCCCCACGACCTCCTTTTCGTACTCTTTCCTTTTTCTTTTCCATTTTCTCATTTGCCAAACACTCCTCGGGGATGGCTGACTCGAGAGGATGTTAAATTGAACCTCTCCATCATGAAGAGGGCGGTTGTTAGCTAGGGTGTGGAGGTAACTCCACGGTTCCCACATTTTTAACATACGTGTTATGGTTGTTTGTGTTCCTGTGCTTCTCACTTAGGTTAAAATCTCTTAAGCATGCTCTCTTTAATGTGTATTTGGCAAGCTTTTGGGTTGATGGATACTTTCACTAGATCCATTGAGGCTCAGGTTAGTTGTCTCTGCTAGTTATCGTGGATTAGGGTTTTTGAGATGTGTTTTCAGCTATTGGAACATTTATTCCCATTTAAATGCTATTTTCAAAGGGAAAATCATAGGGTTTAGTTTCAAAGCTAATTGAAGATCCAGTTCGAAATGACTATATCATGCTCCCCAGCTATGAGAAAAAATACCGAGGACATGTAGTTACCTTGAAGCCCTAAACCGGTGGCCTAACACTTGAGGGTTCTATTTTACATTTTTCTCGTTTTAGTTTCGTTCGGTGAACACCCAAGAAACCCCCTGTTTTACCAAACCTTAAAAATCAAATTTAATTCACCAATTTTTGCCTTCAGCATTAGTCATTTGTGCAGAAAACCATCCACGTGTTCGGCCACTGAGCCGCTATGCAGTGGCCCGACTACGCGTGGAGGAACAGGATATAAATTTGTTGATTAGGATCACCTCTTGTGGCACGAATCATGTATTAACTCATACCCATCATAACATACTTATGAAAACTCATTTAATCATCAAAGACCCTCAATTCAAGTATGAACTACAAGATTTCATTCTTTATTAATATATCACACTTGAAGGATATTGAATAAAAAAATATGAAACAACAAAACTCTTATTTATTTTAACTAAAAATAAATCACATTCCCTCAGAGCTTCAATTATGCATTATCATTAAAAACAAATTGAAATAAAATACTCCCCCTTGTAGCTATTTTACGCATATTTCGAGTTTAAGACAATTATTAGCTTCTAATAAATTTCATCTTTAATATAGCTTCATTGTCTGAAAAACCAACGACAACTAAAAAAAAATAAAACTTCTAACATAATTAAAACTAGAGCAACAAACACCTGAAATTTCACAAATTAATATAACTAATAAAATTTAAAATTATGTAAGGTTGCCTCCCAAGAAGTTGCTCACAATGTCTTTAATAGACATTTTACGTAGGAATATCTTCATTTCGACAAAACTCTTTCTCTTCCAAATCTAGATCTCGACTTCATTTAAATTTCCTCCAATTCACTCATCCTCTTCTGGATCAGAGCCATTTTAATCCTTTGGATTCTTCCTTGTGTCACTTGGGAATGTATCCTTGAAATTTGGTCTGCATAGCTAGGGCGGTTGCCCTACGAGTCTCTAGATTCTTCAAAGGCGTTGGTGTTGGCGAAACCTGATTGTGTTTCTGGAATCTTGCTGCTTCAGCCAAGCCTGTTCATGTATGTTTAGCAGCCTTTTATTTTCCCTCATGAAAGCAAGCATCTAGTCTTCAAAGGAATTAGATCTCCTCTGCCCTTGATTATCTGCTCTCTGTCCTGCTTGCTGCTGTTGTTGTTGTTGGAACCCATGTGAGGCATGATATTGTTGCATATTTTGTCCATGTCTTTAACCTTGTTGTGCTCCTCCACCAAATGAGAAATTCTCATGGTTCCTAAGTGTTGGTGTATAGTGAATGGGCAGGTTGAGGTTAGGCTTAAAAGTGTAGCTCCTGTTGGCATTGAGGTACTGTGCCTCCTCAACTTGGTAGGAACCCTCATGGTTTGGTCCCTCTTTAGCACTCTTTCTTCTCTCTTCTTCATCTGTTGCTCCCACTTCTAGTGCTGTGTGCATTCTTCTCTCATTGTTTCCAAGTTTGTTCATCACTGCATCCGACTTTGCTTCTATGGCAGTCATACGATTAAGCTCAATTAAACCACTTCCTTCAATCTTGCTGCTGCTCCCTAAGGCTTTAGATGGAGCCTTGTAGTTGCATTTGGAAAGGTCTTCAATCAATTGCCTTGCCCCTCATAATTTTCTTCTCTTAAAAGTCCCACAGTTGGATGCATCAATTATATCCTTAGAGGCATAATTCATAGCATGATAAAAAATATCCATTTGAGTGGTCAAGTCTATCCCATGCATAATCTTTTGAGTAGTCTCTTAAATCTCTCCCATGGGTTGCAAAGACTTTTATCCTCCCCCTGCTTGAAGACTATAATCTCGTCTTCTTTCGGACGATCGAGTACGGAGGGGAAAAATGCGCCCATATAAGCCTCCTGACTCTTCCCCTGAGTGTTCACCAGATCGACTAGCAATGACTTAAACCAAGTTACTACCACATCTCTCAGTGAGAAAGGAAAGAGCTGCAGCCTGATCACTTTTGGTCTCACCCCATTTAATTTGACTGTATTGACCATCCTCATGAATCTTCCCATATGCTCATTGGGGTCTTCAAAAGGATGACCAGTAAACTGATGCTGCTGTACCACGGTGATCAAGGCTGGCTTTAGTTCAAAATTATTTGCTTCTATGGCCGGTTGTCTCATAGTAGAGTACTCATCTTGAATAATAGGCCTCCAAAAGTCCTCCATAGTATTAGGCCTCTGAGGTGTCTCTACTTCTTCTTCTTCTTCTGGAATAGCTTGCAGTTTTTCTCTTTGATTTGCAACACTTCTGGATTCTGCACTTGTGATCTTCCTCATATTTCTTAGTGTTCTCTCAATTTCAGTGAGAGGCAGCAGATCTGCTTCTGATTTTCTGTGCATTTATTGTTTTCCTGAAATAGAAATACACTAAGATAAAAAGAAATATGTGGGAAACAGTTATCTCTATTTAAGCTCATAGAAAAATTTCAATAGCTTCATCAACCATTGTCTTTAAAACTGTTTTTGAGATTTTTTGAAATTTATTGTAAAATAAAGAAAAAGAAAGAAAAATGTCAAAATTAGTAATTCCCTTTTTGGTTAAGTGTCGATATTTAAGTATCATCAGAGCTTCACAACAAGCGGTGCCAAAAACTTGTTGACCAAATTGTGATATAGAAAAATTTATGAAACTGCTACCAAGGACTAAATAAAGTCCCCGGCAACGATGTCAAAAACTTGTTGACCAATTTTTGTATATAGATGAAAAGATGGATTTGTTCTTTTTGTAAAATGGATTCATTAAAATTTGAGTTTGGTCTTGATTACTGCAAGTGCACAAGTCGTACAAGTAATAAAAGTGGATGTTTTAAGTCCAGATATCGTTCCCATGAGGAATGATGATAAATCATAAAATCAACTACCCCAACTACTCAAGATCCTTACTATTTGAACATCAATATTAAGATGATTGGAAAACGAATGAAATAATACTAAAGTAAATTCACTAGTGTACATAAAATATTAATTAGAATAGAGTTGAGAGTTTACTGAGAGAGGCAACATTAGAACATAGATCAATGAATAATTGTCAATTTCTGCATCATTTTAAATCTTAGCAAGCCACAAGTTGGAAAGTTGAGTTTGTCAAAGATGCATTGTGGTATAGTTTAGATTTACGCCTCAAACCATACCTTTCACTAATTAGAGATTCATGTTCATTTCTGATTCATGAATTTAATTAGCTACTTGTAAGATATAATCCTCTTTCTAAGATTTGAGTATTTTTCCTTTTCAGTACTTCATACCTAGATCTAAGGACTGGAGAATTCTTGCCTCCATGGACAAGCTATTGCAAGCCTTCTCCAATTTAGATGGTACCTTATCCTTCAATACTGATGAAATTATGCATTTCCTTGATTAGATCCTTGCTAACACGGGATCAGAATCCTTTCATCAAAGAGAGGAGAAACCTCTGATTGATTAAACTAATACTTCATCAGACTATCCTTAAACCATGAGTAAGTTAGTGATTTATACGTGTCTTTGGAGTTCATTAGTTCCAAAGTATTAGTCTCCCATACCCACAAAAGAATTTCTCTCTACCTTAAGGATTCTCCCATCTACATGCCATGCGGAGGTCTCTTGAAATGACAGACACAATACTTTGCTTGGGTACATGGTACTAGTATTGGGAACAATTAAGTTTAGAAATAATACCAATAAAATAAATTCAAGAAATCTAACTAAGGCGTTATTCCACTTTGTGCAAAAATTGACGATCATCATCGACCCATTCAGAGGAGCTCATCCTTCAAAACTAAGTTCCTCGCCTCGTAACTAACTGATCAAGAAAATTCACTGAAAAAGTTAACGCATTGAAATAATTGAAATCCGAAATTTTCCAAACTCCATTTGTCAACATTAATGAAAGAAAATTTCCACGAAATTCCCATTTCATTTGCGATACAGTTCATTACTCAACTCCGGAAATCAAAAGAAAACTAACTAAAAATTATGCTCTAACTAAATCTACTAAAAAGAAAAATAAAAGAAAAATAATATACGAAGTCTTGAGCACCGAAATCACAGTTTTTGCGGAGTGCGCCTGAGTGCCCTAGATGCATCTATTTATAGACTTTCCAATGTTAGGCTGCACTTCAATAATTGCGTTGTGGATCCCCAAAATTATGGCCCAAATTAGTCACTCTGTCACGACATAGAAAGTTCTATCACTACCGAGTTGTAAGTCTTTGTCACTTGCTTCGTCGTTGTTTGTTGTTTTCTGTCGCGACTTGATTTCCGACTCTTTCTTAGATTCTGTCGCGACAAACTTTGATAATGTCGTGACAGGATTTCTTCAGTTCTTTAATAATCTCTTTCGCGATCGAGTTTTCTATGTCGCGATAAGTTTCTTCTCACAGTCCTTATCCACTAGTTGAGAAGTACATTTATTTACGACACTTAGAGATCTTTGTTCTTGAAAAAAACTTGACTTGACTAATGTGATTCTTTTTCAATTTATGTAGCGGCGAGTTTTCTTTGTCACGACAAATTCTATATCAACACACAACTTTTATTGTTGTGACGAGAAAACTTCTTTATCGCGATAGAGATTTTGCCTTAAATATTTCACTATGTTGCAACATGAATTTCTTTGTTGCCGTTCCTCTTGTATTGCTCTTTAACTTCTATGTCGCGATAGAGAATTCCTTGTCGCGACAGAATTCACCTCAACCTCATTTTTTGTTTGTCACGATAGAAATAATCTTTGTTGCAACAGAGATTTTGTTGCTCTTTTTTGTGAATTCTGAATGTAATGTCGCGATAGGATTTTCTTTGTTGCGATAAGATTTTCTTTGTTGCGACAGAAATTCTTCCTTGAGCTTGTTTCAAGCTAAAAACCTTGTCACGACATAAAAACATTTGTCTCAGGTGACTTGTGTTGTATTCTTGCCATTTTCTATCGCGACAGAGTTGTCTTTTGTTGTGATAGAGTTCATCTATTAATCTTTAGCCTTTTATGTTACGAAAGAGAAATGGTTGTCGTGACAAAGTTCCTTTGCCATTTGCCTTTATCATTGTCGCGACAGAGTTAAGGGTGTCGCAACAGTCTTCTTTTCATTCTTCTTTAGCAATGTCGCGACATAGAACTCTTTGTTGTAACAGAGATTCTATTTCTGCCTGAAGTCTAGCCTAGACTTTGTTGCGACATATAGTTGCTGGTTGTGACATAGTTTTTTTGGTATGCTTGAAATTCTGTCGCAATGGACAAAAACTATGTCACGACAGAGAATGCTGCAATTTCCACTTTTTTGCTTCTTTTCTGTTGGTATTATCTCCTTTTTCAATTAACACCTGCAAAACACAAAGTTGGTGATTATTCCATAATTTGGCATAAAAATAGATCTGAAACTGTTAAAAAAATGTCAGAAAAATGGATTAAAAATAGATGAGTTTAAAACTCATCAATATATGCCTTCTATAGAAAGCCCATCAATCAAGCCAAATAATTTCCTTCTATATTCACAATTAAGGAATATTTGTCTTCCATAGAAAATCAGCAAATATGATCCAATCTTCCAGATTTGATATGCCCAATATTACCTTATATCTTGCCTTATTTTTTCCAAATATTCTCAGGCTCTAATCTTCAGAAAATCCTCTTCAACATCAAAATTTTCTAATTATGGTAAGTCTTGCCTTCAGCTTGGTTTACTAACCTATGCACCAACCTTGAGACAACTCATGTTTTACCCCCTTATAGCCTCAATAAGACGACTGAAACATGCAGCACAATTTTTCCTAAGATTATGAAAAAAAAGTATCTCCAATAATCTTCCCCTTTGGCATTTCTTTGGTAAAAATAAAATCAGGGACATGTGTTGGAACATTGATGGACCACAATAAAATTGTTAAAGTGATCAGCCACTGCAGTATCCCCTTAAGTGTCACCAAGATGTTTTTCTGGGATTTTTCTTTGACAATATTGTCGGCTTGAGCTTGACTCCCCCTTAATTTTCACATCAATCTCCTCTTCCATCGAGCAACCTATCTCAGCTACAAAAACAAATAAATAAGGATCCCATGAATCTCACTAAATATCTTAGAGTGACCCACTCTTATACCAATTGAAAGGAAAATCTACTTGTTATGAAGGTGGTGTTCTTCCTATTGGCACACTAGATGTGCTAGACCAAATTATGGACCATCTGCAAAAATAGTACGATTTTGGCAGAAATAAATGCATGAAAATAAACAAGTATATATGCAAAAGATACAGAAGATTGGTTATGAGGTTTTAGCCTACGTCCGCGAGGCTGAGCCTAGATGAGAAGGATTTCATTATATATCAATCAGGTTACAATTGGTCTTAAATGAGATAATGCTCCCCTTTTCTCTAACACCGACTTCACCTAATTCTCCCAAAGTGAAACATAGAATGAGATCTCTTTATTCCTTAAACACCATCTAAACTCCCAAAAGCCCAAACAACATCTATCAACAAGATGTATAAAAACCTCCCAACAATGAGAGAAATTGGGCAATACCTACAACAGGTATTCAACCCCTCACAACCACTTTCTCTGCATGTGCTTCTACATTTTTGTGGTGTCTTTGCATCAAAATAGTAACATAAATAAATGCATGAAAATAAACCAGCATATATGCAAAAGACACAGAAGATTGGTTACACGGTTCAACCTAGCCTACGTCTGGGAACAGGCCGGATGAGAAGGATTTCACTATATATCAATTAGGTTACAATTGATATTATATGAAACAAGGCTCCCCTTTTCTCTAACGCCGCCTTCACCTAATTCTCTCACAGTAAAACATAGAATGAGATCTATTTATTCCCCAAACTCCATTTAGACTCCCACAAATCTAAACAACATCCTTCAACAAGACGTATAAAAACCTCCCAACAATGAGAGAAATTGAGCAATATCGTGATAAATTATTGACCCCTCCTGACCACACTTCTTTGCATGTGGTTCTATATTTTTATTAGTGTCTTGTATCAAAAAGTGTCCTTATTTGTCATCCTCAAGGGAATCAAACCATTATATTATGGATAGTATGTTTCCTATTCTAGCTCAATCAAGCCAGTTGGATATTTTCCTTCCATACAAAGCCCATCAATCAAGGTGCCTAATTTCCTTCCATATTCACCATTAAGGAATATTTGTCTTCCATAGAAAATCATCAAATATGATCCAATCTTCCGGATTTGATATGCCCCGATATTACCTTATGAAGCATATACGCCTTGCATCATATAAGGATCCAATCTTCAGAAAATCCTCTCCAAAATTGAATTTTTCTGAATATGATAAGTCTTGCCATCTAGCTTGGTCTACCAACCTGTGCACCAACCTTAAGACAACCAAGTATTCGCCCCTTCCAGTGCCACACCTAACCTCGCCTAAGCGAAGAGTGGGGATGTGGCACGGGATTAGGACTCTTTAACCTATTTTTCTGTCATTGGTGGGTCCAATTTATATATATTTTCATAAAGAAAACATAACATATACATATAAAAAGCAATCCGCATTAGTGGTGTTCATAATAATCTATTACCTTATGCTCAGAGTCCCGTTTATTGGTTCTTATACAATTTCACTATTACAAAACTCTGATTCACATATACAAACAAATCCAAAGGCCTACTTAGGGTGGGCTTCTATTGTTGTGTTGCCTAGTAGATGCGGAATGAGTGAATGTCCTTTTAATGTACCTACACGGGATGAAACACTCGTGCTAAACATAAGCAGTAGAGCATATAACATATATGACCACTTGCAGTGATCCTTAATTTCAGTATGCATATACAATAGCTTATAAACATATACTTCTTTTACATATCATATGCATCTTTCGTATCATTTGCATACTTCATACATTTTTCATGTGTCATGTTTCATATTATCTTATATCATCTTGTATCATTTTTTTATTTATTTTTTGTTTTTATTTTTATGCCTGTATATTCCAAAGATGTTGATATGGGAGATAACTGTATATACCCGAAATTATCATCACTGTACGAAACAGTGACCTATGCCTGTACTGTATGACCCAAACGGGGCCGTATATACCTGAAGGTATCAAAATTGTACGAGATAGTGACCTATGCCTGTATTATGTGACCCAAACGGGGCCGCTGTAATGACCCAAACGGGGCCGCTTTAATGACCCAAACGGGGCCAACTTATAACTTGTAATCCCTCATAGGCAATGTGTACTTGTCTATCCACTTCGGAATATATGCAAGAAATTAGGCTTATTAGGTTTTTATCTGAGTTAGGGATATCATACTAGTCATTTACATGTTTGTATTACTGTTCATGTATTCATATTTCATATATCAACCATTCTTTTATTTATTTACTTCAAATACTTTACAAAAATATTTCCTCTGAACAAGCAGCTTCACTTTAATGAATTTTCTGGACCCAATAGGGTCCAAATTTGAATACACTTATTTCAAGCATATTTGTTTTCCTAGAAGTCTAGTTTACCTAGAAATTTAAATAACTCAATTTGGATGAGTGAAACTCAAATTATGGCTTAAATACCCAGCGTTTTGAAACACAGCTGTATCGGAAGCTGAGCAATTGACTCGAAAATAGAGTCTCACTTTGACGAATTTTCTGGGTCCATGGGGTCTAAATTTGAATACACTTATTTCAAGGGAATTTGTTCTCCTAGAAGTCTAGTTTACCCAAAAATTTGAATCACTCAATTTGGATGAATGAATCTCAACTTATGGCCTAATTACCAAAACTGTTCCAAAGCACAAGAAGCGTATCGGGCGAGACCGATTATTGACCGGAAGCAGAGCCTCACTTTGACAAATTTTTTGTGTCCAAATTTGAATCTGGCTTTATTTGGGGGCATTTGTTACTCTAGAAGTTTAGTTTACCCAAAAAGTTGAATCACTCAATTTGGATAAGTGATGGCCAAGACAAAACAAGGGTTTTGGAAAAATTTTGACAACATCTCCTCTAAAGCCCCAACATTTCCTTTATACAAACATTCCTCAATTAAGGATTACAACTAACTCAAACAACCATATAATACATTTAGAAGAGTTAGGGTTTTGCTAACTCAAACATAAACAAGGAAGGAGTTTGAGGAGTTTCCAAACCTTGTTTTCTTCTTTTGAAACAAACTTTCATCTTCTTCATTCTTCCAGCTTGAACCAATAGGAACCAAAACCATGGATTGCACAAAATCCAAATGACCTCCTTTCCTCCTCCATTGGAATTTCTCTAGCCCTAGCTCCTCTCTTTCACAAATGAGAAAATATCTCATTCAAGACCAAAATTTGGTCTTATATCTTTTCCTTCACAATACCTTGTTTGACCAAAGCCATTTTTGGCTTTTTTTTTTCCCTTTTTGCATTTTTAGTCCTTCATTTTTCTTTCTTTTGCAATTCAACATCTCAATATTCTATTTTGGCATGTAAACTTATTATCTTATAACCCTTGAGTCCTTAATGTGACATTTTACTATTTTACCCTTGACTTTTGCATTAATTTCGGTTTTATCATTTTTCGTTCTTAACAATATAAATTCTGGAAAACACAAATTTAACTTATTTTATACCCTAAACATGTTATAAACTGCAAGGGTATATTTTGGGGTGTTACATGTAGCCTCAATTAGACTACTGAAACATATAGGACAATTTTGCCTAAGATTATGACAATAAATATATCCAACAGTAGCCAACATATATCGGTTTTGAAAGAATAGACCATGATTTCATCATCAATTCCAGTTGTGAACACAGAGAGGGCAGCGAAACATTTAGGCATTTGCCTTTGCCCAAAGGCAAGGATAGCCGTGGCATGTTCTTGGACATCAGCATTGTGTTGACATTGCACTAGTCCCTTTGGAAACACGAGCATGTCCTTGGAATGGAAAAAGTCTAGTCTCATATAAGTCACATGAAGGCCAACGCCAGAAGTGCGGATAAAAAGCCCAGCGTAAAGGTGGCGAGCACGATGCCATGCTTGACCTCCAGCGGCTTTAACATTGGGAATTTTGGAAAGAACACCAGTACCGTTTGAGCGCCCATATCATCTTGGACATGCCACTCCTCAGGCCTACCGACCAAAAGCCGATCAAACAAGGTGGAGTTGCCAAGACCTAGTCTTCGACGAATAAGCAAACTTAGTCAAGATGGAAGCACCAACTACCACTAACTCTACCCCCAGGAAAGCCCATTATGCACTCCACTCCCACGAACCCCACTATTATGGTGAATGAGAATGTGTGGGAGAAACACGTATTACTCCAACAACATAAATTGCTCTGATTATAAACTTGGAGGATATGTGTAATCTTTCTAACAACTTGAAATACATTCTTCAGGAATTAATTCATTTCTAGTCCCAAGTTGGAATTCGAGTGTAAATTATAAATCAAGACAAAGACTTTCACACAATGAGAAGCCATTAACAGTATTGGAGAGAAAAAGAGTGTTCTTATTAATTTCTTAGGTATTCAATCCATGTACAATTGCTTCTATCAACGTCCCGACGTACACACCCTGCAACTCAACCTCTCTCCTACCATACCCACATTTAACACCTCTCTCCCACTAGATACATGCCTTTAAGCACGTGACATCCCTCTCACAATGGCCCTAGAGAAACCTCTCATGGTGCTCCTTTCAACCAAGAAGGAGACACACATCTCATGCTATAAAGCTCCCTTAAGTAGGAAAGCCAAACCCAAACTAACTAATTGACTTTATAGTTGGACTCTAATAGCTCCAATTAAATGGAAACAGCACATGAACCACATGGTCACACCAAATATGAGCCATAACATTACAATCTCCATCATAGCTTTTATTATTTGGACCACAAATTAAACTCTCCACCTTGATTTGGTTTCTCTCGCATGTTCCAACTTTCACTGAACAAATGCTCTCTCACCTTGTAGGAGCCTCCATAGTGGCCATGTCTTTGCCTATTACACATACTCGAGTATCCCTGTCCATTTCTTCTCCCAGGCCTAATTGGTAAGCTTAAGAGTCATTAATTTCAGGTATCTTAATTGCCATGTTCAACCCTAGGATATCTCTATCTCTAGACATTAAGCAATGATTCACACTTGTCCCTTTCGAAATATGGCTTCTCAACCTAGGATTGAAAGCTACAATCAAATAGAGATTGGCTAACAAGCTATTTGTAATAAAAACAATATGAATCATCCAACAAAATAGACAAATGTATATAAAAATTTTAATCCATGGTTCTAACAATCAATTCCAATTGAGGCTACATCGTAGCCCTAGAAAAATGAACTAGAACATGCTAAATGAAATAAAAAACAATGTTTGGAACAACTCCCTAGCAAAAGAAGAAAGAGAAAAAGAAAAAATTGGTAAAACTCCAATAGATACTTCGCAGCTGACTCCTAGGTCCACGATCCCCCTCATTCATTCTATACCTTCATCCTTTCTTTAGGTCTTTTTCTCCCTTTTTAACACACACAATTTGCATCAATAAGGGTAAAAAGGTCCAATAGGGAAAATCTACGGGCTAAACGCCTAGGCGTTCTTGTGGAGAGCCTATGCGTTCTAGAGACGATGGCTTGTTGGGCTGCATTGGCAGGCGCAAAGCGTTTCACGGAAGCTAAGCTAAAGCTTTTGCATGTGAACGGCAAGGCGTTCTTATGGAGCGCCTAGGCGTTCCAGAGGAGATGTTGTTTGATGATGCCAGATGCTTGTACACCTAGGAGTTCATGAGGTATGTCTAGGCATTCATGAGGAATGCCTAGGCGTTCCTGAGTGTGTTTGCCTCTATCTACTTTTCTCCGAATATCTGGCTCTTCGAAGCTCCAACTTGCATTATTCCCTTGAACAAGCTTTTCCTGTCACTCAAGATTCAATACAAGTACAAGTTAAATCATCAATAAAATAGGTGTAAAATACACCTAACAGTAGGTCAAGTTAGTTGGGTACAAGTAGAAATTTTCATCCCTAGAAATACACACTAAGAGCAACTCCAATGGGAGTTGCCAAAAATGGGGTGCCAAATGCCATTTTGCAATCCTGAACAGTGTTTTGACACCCTTGAACAGTGTTTTTTGCTCGATGGTGAGTCTTAAAATAGGGTCTTGAATTTTAATAATTCAATGTTTTTTATTAAAAAATATAATTAAACTTGCCAAATATGGGATGAAATATAGTCGTTGAGAGGAACAGTAGCCACTAACCGCTATTTTGCAACCTCTTAATTCTCTCTCCAAAGTTTCCAAATATGTCACCCAAAAACCTTGGATGACATTTTGCCACCTCTGATGCTATCTCCATTGGAGCATGATTTTTTATCGTTGAGGTGTCATTTTAGCGGTTATGAGGATGGCACTCCTGATAGCAACTCCCGTTGGAGTTGCTCTAATACAATCCTCGATATCACTTACATAAAATCACATAATCAACTTACATTAGTGCAAAGCTTAAAATTAACTTTTAAGATAATGAATATGCAATTTTGCTGTTTTACTAGGACTCCATTTGAGTCATGAAAAGTTTAAGAGAAAATAATGGGAGTAGCAAATTTGGGATTAAGAAAAAAAAGTTGAATAAGAAATAAAAGTAAATCTAAATGTAATAAATTTCTTGAATAACGAGTCTTTAATTTGATTCCAAATAAGGGGGAAAAAAGGTCTTAAATGATGCTTATTTTATTTTTCTTAGCAGATAAACACTTTAGTTATAATGTAATAAATTGTCTTTATTAAATTCGAACTCGGGACTCTTTCCTTCTCTATGTCCTAACAATTTAAACGTTGAACATTTTACCATATGAGTTAGCTAGGTACAATGAATGCTTATCTTTTACTTAATTTGGACAAAATTTAATAATATTAATTAGTAGGTTTTTCATTTTTTTTATTTTTTTATTTCCATCAAGTTTAAAACGAAAAAAAATAAAAATAAAATCTAAGAGCTTCCTTTATATATGTATATATATAAATTGAAAATTGCTTTTTTTATAACCTCACCAACCCATCGTAACTAGATTGACCCGTTAACTTTCAAAAGTGTACGTGGGACCAATAATACCACCACCATTGAAACCTTTCTATAAATTAATATTTATTCGAACATACATGACCTGCACGTTCTTGTGCATTCTTTGGATTCACCCTATAACAGCTTTCTTCTATTCTATCTTCATCCAACCCTACAAAAAAAAAAATGGTGTCCGCAGCAGCAGTTGCTCTCACTTTTGCCCTTGTCCTCGCGAACTTCGCCGACCAGAGCCATGGCGCGCTGCAGGAGGGATTCTACAAGCAAAAATGTAATGTGGATGTTGAGAAGATCGTCTCCAATATCATCACCCCACTAGTCGGTCAGGAACCGTGGATCACGCCAGCTCTCTTGCGCATGCAGTTTCATGATTGCTTTGTCAATGTAAACTCTTTTTATCTTCTTTCCGTGGCAATACTGTTAATTAATTTAATTAAAAGAAGACCAGCTAGTCCACGAGCTAACATATTATGTTTTCTATGAAAAGGGATGCGATGCATCGATCCTACTAGATGGCAGCTCGAGCGAGAAAACTGCAATTCCGAATCAAAGCGTGAGGGGATATGATGTTATCGATTTAGTTAAGGCTGCTATTGAGAAAAGCTGCCCTGGATTGGTATCTTGTGCTGATGTCGTTGCCATGGCAACGAGAGATGCTGTTGCTGCGGTAAATAGTATTCCCATTTTGTGTTAAATATGTTGGATTGGATAATCTTTTCAGTATCGATCAATACATTAGGATGGTTTGATACCATCGCAAAAAATTTAAATTGAAGCAATTGAAATGTTTATAAAATGCATGGGGACTAAGTTTATCTGTCCCCCCGAATTTTGTTTAACGCGGTTCAAGTATTTTGAAAGAGGGTGGGTTTTTTTAAGTGTAATATCCACGATACTCTAATCGTACTCAATTTTGGAATAACGATATGTCTTCTGCATTAGTGCTTACTGTTTTGAGCATCTCATGACATGTTCTTAATCATGCAGAGTAAAGGAGGATGGTACAGTGTTCAAACAGGTAGAAGAGATGGCTTGGTATCTCTGGCTAACAATGTCAATCTCCCTGGTCCGTCTATATCAGTGGAGAATTCCGCTGCAATATTCAACAGCAAAGGAATTAGTATCGAAGACATGGTTTACCTTCTTGGTATTGTTCACATTAGCTCCCTTTATCTTTTCCTATCTTTTAAACTCGTCATCGAAGATTCCAAATGATGGATATTGATTTTGCTTATTGATGTAGGTGGTCACACTGTTGGAGTGACACATTGTTCTGTTATAAAAAATCGTCTGTACAATTTCAATAACACCGGAAGTACTGATCCAACCATGCAACCTGCGCTAGCTTTCTTCCTCAAATTAAAATGCCCTCAGACTTCAACAGTTGACAACACGGTAGATCTTGATCAAGGAGGAAGGTCATTAGTTATAGTGGGAGAACCAACATCTGAAATTGTTGATAATTCCTTCTACAAGCAAATAGTGTTCCGTAGAGGAGTTCTTGGAATTGATCAAGCACTGGCATTGAATCAGCTAACCAAAGACACCGTCAACAAAGTAGCCTTTTCATCAAATGATTACTTCCTTACAAAGTTTCACCAGGCCATGGTTAAGCTGGGAGCGGTTGAAGTCCTCACTGGTACTCAAGGAGAGATAAGGAAATCATGCCGAGCCATTAATAAAAGTTAATCGCCAGGAATTGAGAAGAAATTTTTCTACTTGCTTTTCTTTCTTGCTTTATGGTCTGTCATTTCCTCCTTTTTTCGTTCTTTTTCTTTCATTAAAGTTGTCACGACCATTCTAGATTGTCATTTATTTTGAATTAAACTACTTGTATGGAGTAATCATCTTAATTATTTTTCAATCCAAGATAATGTTTCGGATTTGTGTATGTATGTGGTGTTGCTTTTTTTATATAATTCTCAATTGCTATAGCTTTAATGGAAAAAGAAATTGGTATTGAAAAGATACAGCAAATAATGGTATTTTTATAAACACAAATTCTTAAGATGTGTTGAAAATGAATGGCACAATAATAAATCTGGCTCATGAAACACAAGATTTTATGTGGAAAGCTGTTGTGCTTCAAAAAAGCTGCGAGTAGAGGAGAAAACTTATTTATGGATATGAGAATAATTACCAGTACGTTCGAGATAAAGAGATAAGCAGTAGTATGTTGATATGATGAAATTAAGTGAAGATGCATGCCATAGGGGCAAGCTCCTGCATCCCCTTATGGGATCAGTTGTGGGCTACGGGTCTGGTGGACGTATCAACTCAGCACGCTGCTATGACAACATGTCCTATTTTTTGCTTGCGTTCTTTTCCCTTGAAAGTTGCATCATTGGAACCCCAGATTGAATAATCCAAAACCAAATTTGGATCATATATCAACAAGACAACACATTGATGGAAGAATACCTTGAAGAAAATTTTGTCTTGCACTCAACTTGATTTTCATATGGGGTACAATATATTGGATTTCATTTAAGCAAAAAGAAATATCAGCTCTTCTATAGCACCTTTCTGCTTTAGACTTATTCCAAAAGATGAAAACAATTTAAAATGAAATGAAAATGAAGGAAATGGTAAAAGTTATGCAGTGCACGTTGTTGAAGAATGGAGAGCCACTCCTACTCAGGCCTTGCCCCCAAGTCCTGCCTTGATCTTATGAACGGTGGCAACATCGGTTTTGAAGGAATTGGCGAGGATTCCATCATCAATGCCTGTTGTGAACACAGAGAGGGGAACATAAACAGTTCCGGCATTAGCACTGCCAAAGGCTGAGATGGCCGTGAAGCGTTCTTGAGCATCAGCATTGTACTGAAAGTGCACTAGTCCCTTCGGAAACATGAACATGTCCCCAAGTTGGAGAGTCTGAGTGTAGAGTTTGTTGGCGGTGTCTACAAAACCAACCACAAGGGAACCTTCCACCACAAACAGATGCTCTGCTGACCGGGGGTGAGTGTGAGGCGGGTTCACGCCCCCTGCCGGGAACTGGAGGACGGCGAAACTGACACTCTGACCATTCAGTGCCGGGAACTCAGCCATGCCAGCTTTGGTAACCTTAAAGTTTGGTGGGGCATCGGAATCAAGCACTCCTCGCATTCCAGTGAAGGTGAAGAAACTGCCATTGACGGCATTAGAATTTGGGGGGACTACGAAGTCTGTCAAGATATCTGGATCGCTTGCTTGGGCAGTCCAAGAAGAGGCGAAGACAACTACTGTGAAGAAAAGAAGGTGCTTGACCACGGTTGAGGCCATCGAGATATGCTTAAGGTAGAGACTATAATGTATGAGAAGGCTTGGTTGATCATCTTGACTTCCATTGTCAATTTATACAGTGTGATATTTTTAACGGTATGTGTAAGAAGACAAATTTCTGGAGGTCGCCGGCTGTGGTTAGATGTTTACAAGGCTTGTCCTCGGTTAACTCTCCCTTGACCACTCCATAACTGTGGTCAGGGCAGCACTTTGGGAAACCCAGGACAGGATTTGAGCCGGCTAAAAACTTGGGTAATTGAATAGAGTAAGAGGTTCATAGAATATATTATTGTATTTTAGTTTTTTTCATTCACTACAAGTTGAATGATGGCTGCATTCTAGAGATCAATTAATGGTATTTCTTGTGTATATTCTTTAGTCTTATGACACTAAATATTGAAACACAGCTTAGGTCTTTTTGATATACCAAATATCATTGTCACTGTCTACCAGAATGACAACCCAGCAAACTCTCAAAACAACGACATTGTAATTGTCGTCTCTAGCTAGTCACTATTCAGGCCTGCAGACAAGTAGTAACCTAATCATTTTTCCTTAACCCACCACGGTATAAATAGTGTTTCCGAGAAGCTCAAGCGCATCATTCCCCTCTGATCTATCATACATTTCAAGCTCTCTAAGATGGCTTCCAGGACCTTCACCCTTTTATTTCCACTGGTGGTAGCGTCACTTGCCCTTGTCCAAATAGCAAAGGCAGGAGACCCTAATATCCTTTCCGACTTCATACTACCGGCCAACCAAACAGTTGTGGATGGCAGCTTCTTCACATTTACCGGTATGCGGGTTCTTGTCAGGCGCCCAGGCCTGGCTTTCAAGGTTTTGAAAGCCGAACGGCTGAGTTCCCAGCTGTGAACGGCCAGAGTGTTTCTACTGCTGTACTTCAATTCCCAGCTGCCTCAGTCAACCCACCTCACACCCATCCTCGCTCTGCCGAGCTCCTGTTCCTCATTTTCGGTTCACTTCAAGTGGGGTTCGTTGACACAACCAACAAGCTTTACACTCAGACACTTCAAGAAGGTGACATCTTCGTGTTTCCTAAGGGGCTTGTTCATTTCCAATACAATGCTGATCCACAAAATTCTGCTTTAGCTGTTTCCGCCTTTGGCAGTGCAAACGCCGGAACCGTTTCAGTGCCCAACAGTGTGTTCACTACCGGCATTGATGACAGTATCTTGGCTTTGTCCTTTAAAACCGATGTTGCTACCATCCAAAAAATTAAGGCTGGTCTTGCACCCAAGCCCTGAGAATGCAGCTATTCCCTCGTTGTTCATTTGTTCCTTGTTGTCTTAATTTTATTTTATTTTTTCCATTTCCCGCGCTTGAATAACGACCCTTCAAAGTCCTTGAGGAGGAGGGTATGTAATGGTTCAGATTTCTTAATTTTATTTCTTTAGTCATTCGAAAAGTCAACAACTTTAAGATCATTTCTCGAGGTGAGAAGAAAATAGGAAGAATATATATATATATATATAAAGTATCGTCTTGAAAATTGAAATATAATTTGTTTCTAATTATGGTTTGATAGTTTAGAAGTTCGTATCTTTTGTGATTTGATTTTTATCCTTTTGTCAAATAGATCTCAGGCCCATCGACACTTTGCTCACCAAGTACCTTGGTCACCAAGCTTGTAGATTGCCTTGCATCCCACATCAGCTTTGCTCGTAAATTGAACTTCCAAGTTTGGCATGTCCCTACACCATAGGATTGCCTTAGTTTAAACTACCTCTTGGTCCTACTAAGGACTTCACACAAATTTCATCAAATCTCCATTAAACTCAATCTTATGAAGTAGAGATTTTCTTGTAGAACACTAGGGACTAAGAAATAGACAATTCAAACCCAACATTCTCTTCATTTGTCTGTCTTCGACAAAAACACCTTGAAGATGTAGATGCACCTCATTCTTCTATTTCTCCCCCTTTTTTTTTGTTAAAGGCGATGCCCATTTTGTTGATGCCAATGGTAGGACTCCCCCTCAGGACGATGCCCTTCTCAACCAGTCCCAAAGCAGTTGGGAAGACCTACAAGCCCTAGTTGAAACAGCGGGCCAACTCATAACCCCTTATTCACATGATGCATAACCCCAAAGATGATAGTAGAGCTTCATACCTAGAGGCATCAACGCTGGCAGGTGAAGATGTCGACGGTGCTTTGTGGATATGTACTACAAATCAATGATCTTGTCTTCAACTACACTTCTAATGTAATGGTGACCAATGTCTATGTGCTTCATTCTCGAATGCTAGACTAGGTTCTTTATGGAATTTAACATCACAATGATCATACACTCTCTAGACGCTATAGTCTTTAAGCATATTCTTTATCTAAAAAAGTTTTGTGCATCCACTACCGGCCACTATGTACTCTACCTCGTCGTGGTGCCATATAGTTCATTTCCAAACAAAACACATACATGGGATTGCTTCATAAGAAAAAACATCCTCTAAAAGTACTCTTCCAATCTTTTGAGCTACCAGCCTAATCAACATCATAGTAACCTACCAGTTAGCCATCGTGGTTCCAAAATATAATTACAATCTGCCCGCTAATATACTGATGAGATCTTCTCACACTGAAGACGGCTACTGGGACTTGCTTGAGTAGTGCACAAACACTACACATAATATATGTTTGACAATAAAGAGTGCCAACACTCAACGCGCTTCAGAAGTGTTTGATCAATACCATTCTCATTTTATCTCATCTTATCAAGGGTCCATATTAGGTCCTCATGCTTTGGCTGAAAGCCAAGTCCGACTTGCTGACTGAATCTGAAGCATATTTGTCATGGAGATAGGCACTCCCGAGTTGGTTTATCGCACTTGGAAACCTAGGAAATATGTGAACACTGCTTATCAGTTTCACTGAACATTCCATCAATAATGATTTGTTCACATTTATGTCAAATCCACATAGATTCGGACCACAATGACTCATTTGACTTCTTTTCATGAAGAGAGCACATTCTACCCCCATCGATCACCTTTCAAAAGGTACCAGAAGTTTCACACAAGCCTTTGGAGCTTTGTTTGAAGTTGTATGCCTTTCACTGTAAACATGATCGACGTATAAGATCTTCAACCCTTTAAAGATAACAAACACTCTTCTTCATTTAAGCATCATTTAAGAAGACACTTTATATCCATTTGGTGAAAACTTGAACTTGAGTGTGCAAAGCCATCGTGAGTTGAATGATCTTCAGCAGCCACCATGCAAACGCCTCATAGAAATCGCACCTTTGTCCAGTGCACTCTACAACCAGCGCTTTTGTGTTTCAATGATGTTCCTTCATTTGTCCTACTTGAAGAACCATTTGGTCTCAATTACATTAGCATGTACGGGCTTTGGAACTAAGTCCCAAACTTCATTGCATCCGAACTGTGATAGTTCTTCCTGCATGCATTGATCTAAAACTCATCACTCAATGCCTCCTCGTAATTCTTTGGCTAAATTGTGGAGGTGTAATAGTTGAGACTAATACCCATCATTTCTTTATAGTTCACCTTGGAACTCCCACGCTCGGATGTTCAATTCTTGGATCTCCTAATAGTCAAAGGCAAGGTGATTCTTCCGAACCTTTCTGTAGTGGCCTTTTGTGGAATCTTTCATGTTCAAGAGGTTCAATACTGTGTCAAGCATAAAAACTGAGAGCATCTCCTACTGTGCCACATGATAACCTTCCTGACAATAAAATTTATAAATACAGCCCTTCCATTACTTGAGGGTGGAGTATCTTTGGAATGATGAGGATATTCACTTCTTCATGAAGCTTAACCTGGCTGTATGTCCAAGGTTCAGAGGGATCACTGAAGTGAGATAATCATTAACTTGTACATTTTGATAGATTCACCATTGTATATGGTATACCCTATACGTAATAACCTGTCAAGAAATAACCTAGAAAGACCCTCATCACTTTTTGACATCAAACTTGTTTTGGTTCAATATTCCAGATAGCACTTGACTACCAAATTCATTAATATGTTCTGCGTGATTTGTCTTTTGCCCTTCCAAATCTCATTTGGTTTATGAGTTCAGGGTCTTAGACAGACTATTGGAGATGTACAGCTCTATATTTATTGCTTTTGCCCAAATTTTTTTTGGTACGTTCCTAGCATGACTCAAAGTCAGTTTCAATAAAGCAGAAAGATATTCTTTCTTTTCGATTACTCCATTATAAGTCGGACTCCTCAAGGGTCGAGAACTCATGTTTTATACCATTCTTCCCACAAAAGCTTTTGAATATGGAATATTTGAATTCCTTACCATGATCACTCCTTATTCTGGTGATCTTTAGGAGTCTATTGTTGTGCTCCTTGAATAGCCCTTACCATAACTCTTCAAATGCTTCAAAAGCATATGATTTAGTCCTAGGGATGTTTGCCTAAGTGAATCTGGAGAAATTATCTACACACACATAGACATACCTTTCCAACAATGCTTTCCTACAGGTCTCATTATCCATGAACTAGCTCCAGTACTCTAATATTGGTAGATCCTACTTAATCTCGTAGACGTTCGAATTTGCTCTTAATAAGTAAGGTTACACATTCTTTCGGGTTTAGCCTTCGCATTTGAACTCCCCCCGACGCCAGAGCAATGGTGTCTTTAAGACTATTTTGGGGCTAATATGTCCCAACCTCATATGTCAGAGATTATAATCATTTTTACGTTAGGCAGGTTCGTTACTTGCCAGTAGGCAGCAATTGTCTCGATGACCTATAATGATATGATTGTTAATCCCATCATTATAATGCACTCTGGTTTTTGTGGCCTTACAACATTCGATCTCATAACTACTGATAATGATAAGGTCAAGTTCTAGTCCGTTAACAAGGACATCCCTTAATTTTGGCAAACCAAGAACGTTTAATGATCCTGACCCTATAATACTTCCTTTAGCATTGTCCCCAAAGGTCAAAGAGTCCAAACTGGATGGTAGAATATTGAATAGCAACCACTTGTTACCACAAATGCCATAAGAGTTTCATTATCAAAGTACCAACTTTGTTCTATTTTAGCCTTGAGAGAGGTAAGTACGATGAAGCTCTTACTCTTTCCTTTTTTCCCGTGGCTTCCCACTCGATTTATTCTCACTAGTCTCTTATTTTGGTCAAATTTGGTAGTGTCATCACATTGGATGCACTCACCCTTCTGCAACAGTAGGTATCAAACTCTCCTCTTCCATTTTTAAGAAATCGTCTTTCTTGTTTCACGTGATGGGCCTAGTTCTGGAAGTAAGAATGGATCTCTTTTTTTTTTTTTAGTGCCAAGAGATCTCCTTGAGCTACTAGCTTGGAGTCCCAAGATCCTTCACAGTCTACACCTTCTCAAGCCTTGGATGTAGTTCCCATAGAGTGTGATCCAAAGACAAGGTTCCCGAGTTCATTCTCACTATTTTCCTTAGATTCATGTTATTCAAGAAATTTTCTTTAGAGTAGCTACATCTTCTAAGGCCCCTTTTATCTTGACCTCATCAGAACTGTCTGAAGATTCTCATTGGTTTTTACTATGTTTGCCTTAGCTTTGTATTAAGATTATATAATAACAAAAAGCCTTCAGAAATTTGTTAGTCTCGAGAGTTTCCTTTGCTGAGTGTTCAAGCTTTTGTGCCCTTTAAAATTCCTCGATAATAGGAGTCACCCATTTTTGAACAGTCATCGCTTTCATCCTGGTAGTTCTGACTCTAAACCTTAATCCATGCTTTTCTTCTTCCTGTGTTCTTCTTTCGTTAGTTATATTTCAAATGCTCCCATGCACCCATGAGCCTTCAAGTCCTCATATTTTTTAATTCTTTTCTCCTTATTGTAGCTGCCTTGTATGCAAACTTTGAGTGGCAAGGATATCACGTCTTTTTGGAGAAGTCTTTTCAAAGATCATTTCCCTAGAGTGACTCATTGGCTTTGTCGATAGCCTTTCCATTGAAGTTGACACAATTTCCTCTTACCATTGTATGTTCTCAATCTGAGAGAGAAATGACCACTATAGATTGTACCAACAAAAGTAGAGTTTATAACACAACCCTAACCGATTTCAACACTTCATTCGTCATGAGCCAAACTAATGTTAATCCAACCAATTTTATTCGCTGTTTTCTCACCGACCCAACCCAAATTTATGGTTATGAAACAAACGGCTAAAAACAAACAAACCTTAAAATGCCAAAAAATTAATTTACAATCATCATTCTTCAAAATAAAAATAAATAATATAAGGAACATATAATAATAATTAATATATAAAATGATTTGGCCTAAATAATATAATAATAGCAAACAACTTCAAATAAATAAATAATGCTATAAACATCGTTATAACTGCGCACCAAACAAACCAACAATAGGGTACCAAAACAATAAAGTAATAACTAATAATTTATATGAGAAAACTATCAAAGGCAAGAAACGAATCTCACATGCTCCTAATTCTCATCTCAACTCATTGATATCCAATAAATATGTGATTCCACATTAAAAAAAAGATGTATATCCTCATGGTGGTTATTATCATCATCATTAATTAATGAGATTTAATCAATATAATTTCATTTATGTTTGGAATAAAAAAATAATTTTTCCAAAATGCAATTCTCAACTATAATAATAAAATACTATATTTGTTTGAAAATATTCTCATAAAAGATATAATCATATTTAGAAAGAAATATATATAATTTGTTAATTATTTTAAAAGTAATTATTATTTTTATAACACTAGTTTAAGTAATAAAACACAAATATAATTACTAATTGAAGATAAATTTAATTTAATTTATAAAGTAGACAACTTCATTTTTATAAAAAACATATATATGATTGAAATAAAATTTAAAGAAAATAAAAAATGAACAAATATTTAAATACATTGATGAGATAAATAAAATATATTTAATATTAAATCGTATGCAATTTTAATTTCATACAAAATTTTTTAAATATTAAATTATCATATAAATTATATTAAAAAAGATACATTTAGAAATTGAAAATAAATAAGAAAACAAAAAAGTTTAATATATTAATCATATAGATGAGACAACATTATTTTAAACCCTATGCTACAAAGAGATAATGAATATCAAAATTCTCAATTACATAGCTAATATTTTAAAATAATAAAAATTCTAGTCAATCTGCCAACCTGTGCCAATCCCACGTCAGGTCAGTAAACGAGCTTCAGCCAAATCAATCTGATTTTTATTCAGTCTTTGGGTTTTACAACCCAACCCCTCCAAAAATCTGCACAGCGGTCGCCCATCTGCCAAACACATTGTCGCGATTATTTCCAGCACCAGATTATCATGAGCCATGCCACTGAACTATGTCGTCATCACCATTGTACTTTAATTTCATTTTTGACTAATTTTCTAATTATTATTACATGAATTTTATCACTTTAAATATCTACAATAATTATACATGATAGGTTTAAAACAAGTTTGCGCACTATCGACTAAGCTCCAAAGAAGCAGACGCCTAATGCAATACTAGGGCCTCGGCATCGCCCAAATCATGCCCAAGGCCAGTCCAAGATAATCTAATGAATTGAAGCCCTATATCCGCCAAATCGACATGCATCGCTTCATACGTAAAATAGAATAACTCCTAGCAATATATTATCCTGTCGATCCAACCAAACCTTATCAATAAGGAAGGGAAAATAATAACAGATCATCACCAGTTGGGTCTCCCCCAATAAAGAAAGAGGATTATCTCAAGCAAACAGCTCCTTCTATATCCGCATTCAACCGGGACATGGGACTAAAATAAGAAATATCCATTCCAATGGAAGGACTCCTAACCACCATCCAACCGGCTGACATCTACTATAAAGACCAACGCATCTGAAAGGTACACGCAAAAACCAACGCCAACATTCTTACACATATTCTCAGACGCATATTCATATGCAAACACACTCCGCCTTCTGCGCCTCTTTTTCTCTCGGGAAGAAACCTGACTAGGCATCGGGAGGCCACTGAGGCTCGCCACCCCTCTGTTTGCGCAGGAGCACGCCCAGCCCATCAACAAAGGGCAACCCATCCCACCAGCCGACAACTGCACGCCGCATCCCGTACCACAAACAACCGGCCCGCCCATGCTCCCCACACGCTCCACCCCGCTGAAAGTACATCATCATTGGCGCCACCGTGGGAACGACATTTTATAAATATAATCATTTCTCGCCATCGAAGCAGACAACAAAGTGAACACAAAGCAGGCAACGCCAATCCGGCCGAGATGTGATCCACTACAACGCAGATACAGCCTCATAGATAGCGGAAGCTAATGCAACCAATACCAACGGCGGAAGCACTTCGCTCGTCAATCAAAAGTCGGATAGAAGAATTCGGAACAACTGCACGCATAGCTTGCAACATCCACGGGAGATATGACAGCCCTAAGACCTCGCCAATTTCCTCCCCGCCAAGAGCAACTCTACGCGACATTCCCCGTATGTCGAAGAAGAAGTAGAGTCCAAACATCCGGGGGCACGTAATACCCTCGCAGGAGGAAACGGCAATACTGGGGCAGTCGCTAACGGCAACCACATCACCCTCACAGAGCAGGAGAGCATATGGGAGCAGAGGTTTCTCTGCCTTCAACATGAGCTCAAACTGCATGGCTATTAAGGGTTAGAGGACGCGCCCGGTCACTATGGATACCTTGGTACAACAAACCGAGTCTCCCTTCACAGCCGAGGTGCTACACTTCCCCCTTCCGGCGAAGTTCAGAATGCCACAAATAGAAACATTCGATGGAGTCAAAGACCCCGTCGATCACCTTAATACCTACAAAAATCAGATGGAGCTACATGGGTATCAGGACCCTGTGCGATGCAGGGCATTCGCCACTACACTAAAAGGGCCAGCCTTGGCCTGGTTCAATAGAATTCCCCCTTCATCCATCTCACATTCAGTGAACTATCCACGCGCTCGCCTCCCATTTCATTGGAGCCGTAACGCATGCAAAGCCGAAGTTACCATATGTCGGTGCGTCAAAAATGTGGCTCCGTGATAGTTTAAAATCATACGCGGTTCAACGCCAGCCCTCAAAATAGACATATCTGATGAAGTTCGCCATCACAACATTTATTGCAAGGTTAGGAGTACAATCAAAAGACTTGATGTTTTCCATCTCGAAGAATCCGCAAGCTAGCATGGCCGGCACGCCAAAGCGTAGAAATACATAAACAACGGCGAGGCCCCCGGAGACAAAGAAAGAGAGTCTTCCACCGTAGCGAAAAAGTGCAATGTATTAAACGGCGAGGACGAAGTCCTAAAAGGCAAGACGACTAGGGACAACCTCAAGAAAACGAGAACGATCCCAAAAGGAGGTAATCTCGAGACCACCAAGCCCACCACAATCCGGGAAGACGACGACGCTACTCAGCTCGCCCACACCCCCAACAGCCTCGTCGTGTCCCGCATGAGGTGCGAAACGAGCAGTTCCTGAGATGGCCAACTCGTATGAACGTATCCCGCCACAAGGGACAACCCAAATACGAACTCCATAGGGATTTCGCATCGCATCGACGATTGTATACAACTCAAAAGCGAGAGATAGAATACTTAATACAAATGGATATCTCCGACGCTTTCATATTCCAACTAAGTTTAGAATCAGCCCAAAGTCGTCCAGACCAAAACCAGCCCCGATCAACAATGTACCACCCAAGAATCCGAATCTCGAAGATCAAGAACCCTGGAGAAATCCACATGATCTCTGGAGGATTTGCAGAGGAGAATCTAGTTCGCTCTGAAGGCCCACCGGCTGTAGCACCATCGCAGGAGACTGGGAAATACAGCAAGAATCAAACAGCCGCGACCCGACACTACCATCACATTCTCCGATCGTACCGAGGGATGTGCCAAGATCCCCATGACTAATTCATCGTGGTTCGCGCTGATCGCCAACACAATACCCATCGGGTTTTAATTGATAACGGAGTTCAATGACATCATCTTCGCCTCACCTTCGACAAACATTGGGAGAAAAGCTAGATCCCGTCAACACACATCTGCGGGTTTTCAGGAGAGAAGGTATTACAATTGGGCTCGATTCAACTGGTGCTGAACCCCGAGAGCCTCTCGCACAAAGCAACACCACAATGTAGGTTCCTAATCGTGAGCTCACGTTTATAACATGCCGCCGGGCAGACCCTCCTCAACGGCACAAAGCCATCCTCTGCAGATCACATGATAATCAAATTTCCAACCATACATGGTGTAGGAATGGTCAGGAGATCGGCCCAGTGGCGGGGGGATGCTACATAGCCTCCGTGAAAGCAGGCGGGTTGACAAGCGTGAATGTAGACGAGCTTGGCGTCTGTGACGAGATACTCACTAGGCAGGAGCCCTCTTGGGAACTAGAGCCGATGCTCCTTTGGATGTTTCGGAACATCTCGCCTATTTCGGCTCTAGTCTAACGGGAGACCTCAAAAACCTCCTCACTCAATTTTTAAGACAGAATAAAGACATTTTTCGGTCTGGCTTGGCGGACATGGGAGGAATCGATCCTCTGATAATCACTTTCGCGGGTTGAACGACCCGTCGCGAGTGATCCAGCAGCGTAGGAGCTTGGCGCCAGAGAGGCAGAAGGCCATCAACGAGGAAATCGGCAAGCTTCTCCAAGCGGGAGCGATCAGGGAGGTAGAATATCCCGAGTGGTTGGCTAACGTTGTCCTCATTAAAAAAACAAATGGCAAGTGGCGACTCTGTATCGACTTCACTGACATAAACAAGGCATGCGAAGGGACGGCTTTCGCTACCCGCCGAGATCGACCATCGATGGAGCGCCGCTCTGAGGCCCGCGAACTTCACCGGTTTATGGGCGCATTTAGGCTACAATCAGTTATGGACGGATGACCCGGGAAAAGACCTCTTCGTCCGCGGTCAGGAACTACTTGTATCGAGTGATCCGTTCGGGCTGAGAGCGGGCGACTACGCGAAATTTAATCGCCGATATTCCCGAGAGCGAGATAGGCTCGGCTATGGAGGGTATCGTGAAGCGACATCTTTGGTAAATCCCTACACCACAGCGATCTCCGCGTCCCTCGCCTCTCGAGGGGCGTTCGGATCTAAGAATTCTGACATGGCCAGACCCGGCCGAATGCGCCTTTAGGCGTGTCGGCGAAAATTTGCGGGCCGTAGTCGACCCTGCGGGAATTGAGGCAAACCGGATAAAATAAAGTGTGCTCGACATCTTAGTTGCCATCGTGGGAATAAGGAAGTCGACGGCGACGAGGAAGGATTGCGGCTGAGCTGGGTTGTGTATCAGGGGCGAGTGTGAGTGCCGGCCCTTCTTGAGGATTCTGAAGAAGGCCTTCGATGGGATGCGAGTGCGAAGAAGCATTTACTACATTAAGCGATATCTGAGTTCTCCACCCATTCCTACAAATGAGATCTGTCGGAGAACTTCACTCCTCTCTGTGCAGGCGGGTGTCCAGGCTTCTCGACCCGGCGCGGTACTCGTCGGAGGCGAAAAAGAGCAGTCTGACACCCGGTCTACTTATTGCGGTCTCGGGCTCTGAGAGAGGAGGCCCGGAGGAGGTACAGGAATGGAAAAACTAATACTAGCCTTGGTAACCCGCATTTCGGAAGCTCAGTCCACACATTCAGGGCTCACGCAGAAGTCCCTACGAATATCGGAGTGAAGCGAGTGTGCGCGCGAGCCGAAGCCTGCGGGAGGCGTGAAGTGGGCCGTAGAGCTAAGCGAGTTCGACATCGGATCTGGCAACTTGACCATAAAGCACAGGTCTGGCCAGGCTTAGGTCATGGAATTCACTCCGACGAACTTGCTCGAGGACCACTCACGAAAAGAGCGACCTCGAATCTGGAAGTTCTACGTAGATGGAGCCTCAGTGCGCGCGAGACGGGGCGGGTGCAATTCTAACCTCACGGAAGGGATAGACATTGAATATGCACTCAGTTGGGTTCCATGCTTCAAACACTTGGTAGAATATGGTAGTGATGAGCCTCGACCTCGCTCATTCATTAGAGTCGACCGAGTTAGAGAGGTATACGGTGACTCGGTGGTGGTCGGTGAAATAGAGAGAGACCTCTGAAGCCAAAGTGAAGCGATGATTCTATACCTCAGGTCCACGATCTATTAAAGAAATTTGTGGCCCAGTTGGAGTCAAACATGTCCCCGAATAGAGAATTCAGAGCGGACGCCTTGGCGAAGTTAGCCTGACCTCCTGAAGACCTCGGCGGTCGGCCTTGGGTTGGATACTTAGGCGGAACCCTCTATCGATCCTTAGCATGGCGGGTTGCCTAGATAGAGTCGAAGTAGGAGTTGGATGGACCCATTTGGAACTATATAATGAGCGGATGCATACTGGCGACCCGAAAGCGACAAAAATAAGGCTGGTCGACCGGGTTCGCAATCATAAAGGAAGTCTCTCTGGCGAGGATTTTCACTCCGCTTTCTTAAATGCATCGTGGGAGAGGGACATCAGTATGTCTTGAGAGAGAGGTACACGGGTGTATGCGGGAATCATATTGGGCCGGGCATTAAGCCAGGGAAAGGTTTTTAAGGCAAGGATACTCTTGGCCGACCATGCTTTCGGGATGCGGTAGATCCTGGTCAAAAATGCGAGGATCACGCCGGGGAGCACGCCCGGGATCTCACGCCTCCGTCGGAGACCCTTAACATCGATCACGAGTCCACGGCCTTTCAACTGATGGGGTTTGGACATACTGGGACCCCTGCCCATTGGTAAGGGTCAGTGCAAATTCATAATTGTCGTAGTGGATTACTTCACCAAGTGGGCGGAAATAGAACCTTTAGCCTGATTAAAGGCTATCTGTGATTTCGTGTGAGCCATCGTATGCGGGTTTGGCATCCCAGGCCACACAGTATCGGGACCAGCCCGGAAACGATTCGTGATCTTTAAGTCGAAATTTTGTCTTAGAGCTCGGAATTAAAAATTATTACTCGTCCCCGGCACATCCGTAATCGAATGGACGGTAGAAGTCATGATCGAGAACCCTCGGTTTGCCTTGAAGACCCAGATTAGAAGATCTTAAAGGGGTGGGTAGAATACCTCACGAGGAGTCTTATGGGCTTCTGGGAATGACTGATCGGCAACGGGAAACCCCATTTGCCGCTAGCACGAGAAGGCGAGTAGCCAGTTGAGATCGGAATAAAGTCCCAAGAGTCGAGTTAGCATCGGAGGGCATAATGGCGGGGGCCTTCGTCCCCAAATTTCGGCTCTAGATGAAAACCTGAAACGAGTTCAAAGGCGTACGGAGTATCAAGGGAGACAATTATTATAATCAAAGTCAACCCAGGAGCTACATCTTGGGCGACTTAGTCTTAAAGCTCACCCTTGACAAGGAAGAATCCGACACACGGGAAACTAGGCCCCAACTGGGAAGGCCCATACATCATATCCCGAGTCATCAGACCAGGCAATTATGAACTCAAAACAGAAGAGGGAAAAATCTTGCGACATACGTGGAATGCGGAACATCTTAAGCGTTTCTACCAGTAAGTATCAGTATGTAATGATAAATAATGCCTTATCGGATCTCATGTGACAGATGGAACGTTCATTGACCATTTGGTTGGAGCATCTCGAAGCAGTTCGTATATGTAAGATCTGAGAAAAAGGCAAAATAAGAAGATAGATCGACATAAGAAAAAGTGTCTCTTTATTTTGATTGAATTACATGCGATTACAATCAGTGGTGTCCTCGGAATTGCATCTTGAGTAATATTGATACAAGCGGAGTTCCCTCAAAAAAAAAAAAAAAAAAAAGGGTATGATAGGGAGAAAAGAAAAAAAAAGGAGAAGAAGAAAAGGAAAAAGGGTACAAAAGAGTTCAGATGGAAGAAAAAAAGGGAGCGAAAGGAGAAGACGAGGAATGAAAAGCTGGAGAAGAAGAAAAGGGGGTGATAGGGAGAAAAGAAAAGAGGTGATAGGGAGAAAAGAGAGGAGTAGAGGACGAAGAAGACGAACAAAAACAGAGAGAGCAGCGCAAAAGATGCGCCACCCTCTCCGGATGCATTCCACAGCACGGGTAGGGAATAACATGACTCCGCCAAAGGGAGACTAGGGAAAACACAACTCCACATGCGGAAGAACAACGACGGCGACTCGGATCTTGAAGAATCTCCAGCGACGATGATCGAACTTCGACTCTTCATCTCACGCAGATTCCAGTTGTGCATTATACAAAGAACAAGCCTCGCAGCAGTGAAATCGATATTTATAAGGAGATCAGAGTATTCGAAAGTTCGTGCAATCGATCCAAATTCTCCATAAATCTGCATTAAAGACGCTCGCCTCTTTCCAAGAATTGAAAATTAACTAGCAACACGGCGTTTTAACATATCAAACTCTTGGCTTCTGAGGCCACGGCGCCGGAGCCACGTTGCTCAATTTGGCCAGGCTCCTACTCCCACACGAGGCCACGGCGCCTCGGGAGTCGAGGCCCGGCTCGAGGCTATCGCCACTGTTGGGTAGCGCCGGAGCCATCTTTGCTCACTTTGTGACTCACCTACTCCGCCTACGGGGCCACATTTGCCTCGGGAGTCCCCGGCCATTTCGAGTACGTAGCCGCTCGGCCCCTTAGCACCGGAGCCACATTGCGCTCCCGCTGACGACTCACACCTCGCGGAGCCACGGCGCCTCGGGAGTCATACCTGGCCCTCGGTACACATCGCCACTCGGCCTTAAGCGCTGAACCTGACGCTCACTTTGGCCGAGCTGCCTACTCACGAGGCCACGGCGCCTCGGGGCCGGACCACATTTCAGGCTACATCGCCACTCCGGCCTTAGGCGCCGGGCCACGGCGCTCCCTTTGGCCAGGCTCACCCTGCCAGCACGGTCGCTACCTCGGGAGTCGGACCATTTCCGGGCTACATCGCCACTCGACCTTGGCGGCGCCGGAGCCACATTTGCTCGGCTTGTGAGCTCATCCCATCACTGACATGGGCCCGAGCTCATTTTACTACTCATCCTGACGAGCTCTTCCCATCACACAACATGGATGAGCTCCTCCTCAATTATTCATCACGAAGGCTCATCCATCACTCGACATGACGAGCTCTATTTTACACTACTCATCTGGCGGAAGGCTCTTCCATCCTGCTGACATGGGTGAGGCTCTCCTCGAGTATTCATCTGGCGAACCATCCCGTCACTCGACGCCAGGCGAGCTACATTTTGCCTCTACTCATCACGGCGAGCTCTTCCCATCTGACATGGATGAGCTCCTCCTCAATTATTCATCCTGACGAGCTCATCCCATCACTCAGCATGGACTAGCTCTACTTTACAATTCGCCCTGACGAGGCTCGTCCCGTCACTTTCGACATGGGCCAGGCTGTTTATACTCATTCGGCGAGCTCATCCCATCACTCGGCGTGAGCAGGCTCTGCCACAGTCATGTACAGCGAGCTCGTCCGTCACTTTCGTATGGGCGAGCTGCTATTCATTAAACGAGCTCATCCCATCCTTTCGGCATGGGCGAGTTGTACTTTACTATTCATTACGGCGAGCTCGTCCGTCACCTCGGCATGGGCGGGCTCTACTTTGCTATTCATTACGGCGAGCTCATCCCACGTCGCTTTCGGCATGGGCGAGCTGCTACCTATTCATTACGGCGAGCTCATCCATCACTCAACATGGGCCAGGCTACTGCTTTACTATTCATCTGGCCGAGCTCTTCCATCCCTGCAAACATGGGCGAGCTCACCTTTCCCAGTATTCATTACGGCGAGCTCATCGATCACTCGGCATGGGCGAGCTGCACTTTATATTCATTCGAGCTCATCCGTCACTCGGCATGGAATGAGCTCTACTTTACTATTCATTACGTGAGCTCATCCCGTAACGACATGGGCTCTACTTTACTATTCGATGGCGAGCTCATCCCATGCTCAGCATGGGCCGAGCTACTTTACTATTATTAGTGACTCAGACCCATCACTCAACATGGGCCGAGCTCCTACTTTACTATTCATCTGATGAGCTCTTCCCATCCACAACATGGGCGAGCTCTACCTTTCGGCTATTCATGCGGCTTGAGCTCATCCCATCACTCGGCGTGGGCCAGGCTCTACTTACAGTCGCTGCGATGAGCTCATCCCATCCTTTTCGGCATGGGCCGAGCTCTACTTTACTATTCATTCGAGCTCATCCGGAAGTCGCTCGACATGGGCCCGAGCTCTTCCCATCTATAGCATGGGCGAGCTCCTTCTCAACTATTCATTACGGCGAGCTCGTCCATCGCTCGACATGGAATGAGCTCCTCGCCGATTATTCATCTGACGAGCTCTTCCCATCACTCAACATGGGCGGCTCGCGTAACATGGGCGACCTCTTATTCGACTCACAGCGGCGACTCTTCCCATCACTCAACATGGATGAGCTCTGCTCCGTATTCATTACGTAGCTCTTCCCGTGTTCTTAACATGGGTAGCTCTTGCTTTCGATTATTCATTATGACTAGCTCTTCCCATCACTTAACATGGGCTGAGCTCCTCTGGAATTATTCATCTGGCGAGCTCTTCCCATCCTCAACATAGGCGATCTTATTCGCGAATGACCTCTTATTCAACGGCTCACATTGGCGAGCTCTTCCCGAGTACTCAACGTGGGCCGAGCTCATTTGGCGAGCTCATTCCTCGATTCCTGCTTGTCGAGCTTTACTCAATAGTTCACACTGACGAGCTCATCCATCAGTTTACATGGACGGGTTTCTGCCGGCAATTTACATCGGCAAACTCTTTCCCTCAGCTCACAGGGACGAACTCAGCAGTCGACATTGACGAATCCCTTCCAACAGATTAACTAAATCAAGTCGGGCCGGCTCTGAGCGCGGCGGCTAAGTCGACGAGCTTATTCATCTCACTCACGATCCTCAATCGGCCAATTCAAATCATGGAAGATAAGCAGCGATGCTACAATGAGAGCATGAGCGATGTATATATATAAAAAAAAAAAAAAAAGAAAAAAGAGAGTATATATATATATATATGTTTCGAAGAACACACATGTCTCGGGCCGGTCAGAGCTAAAGGAGAAAATACATATAGATGAACAAATAAAACCAGCACCAGGCAAACAAAAGCATAGGAGATCAGACGTCGGCAGGAGGAACGGACGACGAAGAGGGGGAATTGGCCACGGCGGGAGTACCAGGCTCCTGAGAATAGTTCGTGGAAAAAGATTCCTTTCATTCAACCGTCCTTTGAGAGTCAAAATTAAAGTCGGATAAGTATCGTCGACGACTTTCCCGTTGAAAGGCGAGCCGCGGAAGCCGCGAGCGCGGCACGGTCCCTCAGTGCTAACCGACCGCCACGTCCGCATGAAGCGGTAAGCTAGCACGCTGATAAAGGTCTGCGTATCCGCGACATTCCTCGTTGGTCGTTACGCCAAATTCTGCGGCCGAGAAGATTCGACGAAGCGGAGTCTCTAGCAGCATGCACGCCGGAAGCTTATTGTGGCCGCGAGTTGCGCTTGCTTATCATTGAGATCACCCAGATTAGCGCACGTAGTGGCAGAGATCCGCGGCTTCGCCGGGAGGTAATAAAGGCTCCTCTAACCACGAGCTCACTCTCGTGGACACCCGGCCCCTCCAGGGCCTCACTTAAATCACTTTGTGAAGCTGGGCCAAGCTTCGAACCTCCTGAAGCACGCCTTCGATTCTTGCTTGAAGTACGCCCGGACCTCGTCTTCCACACTTTACGAGCGGCGAAGCGAGTAATGCTTTAAATCGGACTTAAGTCGCTCCACTTCTTCAGTCATATGCCGCGCTTGCTCCTGCAGCTTGGTTCGTTCGGAAGTGAGAGAGGCCACTTTCGCTTTATAAATTCGAGCAATTCTTACGTGCTTCTCGTTTAGTTTGGCCTTCTCGGCCGGGCCTTTCGAGATAGTGGCTACACATATCAAACATGAAGATAATGCTCCAACACGGAGGCGACATGGAAGCAAACACAATTATAGACTTCACCAGAGGCAACCCCTGAAGAAGGGATAAAGCCAAAGCCTCGTCGACAAGCATCGCGCCGACCTCCCCAGCGAGGTTGGAGTCCTTGAGGATGGAGGAGACAACACCTGCCGCGAGTTCGGTGTTAGAAAGCAAAGAGTCCGGGTTTTCGTCGACTTTTGCTTTCGGTTTCTTTCTCTTCAGTTCTATCGCCTTAAAAGGAGGCGATTTGACTTCTTCCAAAGGCGGATTCGAGGCGGTTGCCGACAACCGCAGCGATTGCTTTCGGCGGCCGTACTTTCAAGGTCTTTAGCCCTTAAAGTCGGGCTTAGGGAAGTGGGGCTGAAATCACGGGGGCTCGCCTAAAGGAAACGGCGCCCAGCTACGGTTCAGTAGGCTGGGCGCTCGGCCGAACTTTGGTCGGCGCGCTCACCGCCGATGGAGCTCGGTTTTTCCTTTTCACACTCAGGGCTTAGAGCCTTTGCCTAAATGAACGAAATCTCCCACGGTAGGAGCGCGGCTGATAAGCTGGCGGGAGAGGATCGAGTAGCGGCGGGCAAAGACGAAGCGAGAGAGCGTCGAGACCTCGAGTTAGACGGACGAGATAATACGACCTTATCAGTGCAGCGTGGGGCCAGCGGGATATCACGCGCGCTAGAACTGCCGACATTATCTTGAGCGCTAAGTTCGAGGCGAGCCTCGGGAAACAAGCGGATAGTACCGTCGAAACATCCGACCACCTTGAGATAAGTCGCCCAGCGGTACAAATACTCCACGAATGTTATCGGGAGCGCCGGGCAGTAGAACACCCGAGGTGTCATCCTTGTCGGAAGGATTATATTCCCGGTGAAAGCAGCTAACGAAGAAATAAGCGTCCCTTCCATGACCTATGCGAAGATGGAAGATCGAGATCCGCGGGGAGCCAGACGTCTGGAAAATAAAAATACTAGGTGGTCTCATTTGGGCGAAAAGATGAAGAAGCAGGCGGTAGGGACGCCCCACGAGCCTTTATCCTAAAGGAAGCCAATAACCCCACCGTCTTTGGCCGTTGGGAGCAAGTTGGGAGGGCAAATGTTGAAATGTTGCAAGACCCTCTTCATGAAAGGGTGCGAGGAAAACGAGGCCATTGTCGAGGCTACCTCCCGAAAATAACGAGAGCCATCCAAGCACGAAGAATTTGCATAAAGGTTAAGACATCGAGGGGACCCATGCTCGTATACAAGGGAGGTCGATAACCGATCAGCTAAGTACTCCCATACAAAGGGTCGACCTTACTAGGTCCCCGTTCTGCGGCATGTTGAGCGGCAGATTTAAGGTACTCAGACCCATCAGGATATGTAATTAGGTTTATTTTCGCTTTACCCTTGCTCCCGGCGGGAAGGAGGCGCTTGACGGCGTTCGAGGGGTTCGGATATAGCGAGCGGCGGAGAGAGCATCTCAGCCTGTCTGGAAGTAGACAACAATTGAGGAGTCATCACACCAATCCATGAGAAGAAGAGCGACCGGACATGACCCGGAGACAAGCGACAAAGAAATAAAAGACAATCGGTTAAACCCTAGTGTTTCGTATTGCCAATCAAAGCGATACGGACCTGATGGACCCGGATACAATGAAGAAAGGCTGCCTGAGTGTAAGCAGGGAGGTGAGAAAGAAAGGGTCCGGAAGGCGCGAGAAGCGAGCCAGATGAAAGATATCCACGAAAGAAAGCAGGAAGGAAGCGGAAGAAATGGGAGAAATAAGCGAAAACCTAAGGGTCATCATTATCCACAAGACTTATGGCGGCGACAAGGCTTTAAAGCGCCCAACCCGAGCAGGACACGTAGAAGCTGCCGTCTGAGAAGAATTATTACTTGCCCTCCAGCGTACCTGGTGAGGCGATAATAGGGTTTAAAATGAGCTGCGGGCCCACTTGGCCAAGCCTAAGAAGTGAAATGCGCCAATGCAATGCCCCGGGCTCCTCGGTCTGGCCCGAATCGAGAGGCCCGAGGGCGGGTCAAGGATCTGAATGAATTGGAAGCCCCATATCTCTGAATCCCGGATTGTGCATCGCTCATCGGAAAATAGAATAACTCACAGCAATATATTATCCTGCCAATCGACCAAACCTTATCAATAAGGGAAGGAAAATAATAACGAGATCATCGCCGGTTAGGTCTCCCATAAAGAAGAGGATTATCTCAAAAGCGGCTCCTTCTATATCCTGTACCAAATCCGATATGGACTAAAATAAGAAATATCCCGTCCAATGGGAAGGACTCCTAACCACCATCCAACTGGTTGGACATCTACTATAAATACAAGACCACCCATCGGTGAAAGGTACACGCAAAAACCAACGCCAACATTCTTACACATTCTCAGACGCATATTCATATGCAACACATTCGCCTTCTAAGCAGTCTCTCTTTTTCTCTCAGAAAGAAACTGACTTAGGCATCGGACGTGCAGTGAAGCCTCGCCCGACCCAGCTTCTTCCTTGTTTTTTGTAGAGAAGTGCTACGTCCAGGCACCAACGGTCGGCGGTGCGATCTACCTCAGCGAGACGATCAGGCCTTTGCATCCCGGCCCGCGAGCAATGCGGGTCGACCAGTGGCCCTGCACGCTCGGCCAGTTCGGTTGAAAATACATCATGATACCTTTTATTTTATTATGTTTATCGATTTTATAATTGTAAATGCCGAAATTTTTAATTTTAATTTAAACATGGTAAAAATTTTGAATTTAATTTTTGAAGGAAAAATTTAAAAATGATCTTTTTGCGACTTTTGTATTTAAAATGCAGACAAAGGTCATTTTTAATATATGAACTTTAATTTTAATTTACAGCTTTAGACTTGGATATCCCGACTAAATTTGAACCTCGGGTTCTTGAGGCGCGTCGATGTGGCCTGACCAAAGTTGATTAAGTTTCCTTTGGCGAAATTACAATTTAAAACATGAACTTTCACAACTTTTTGCATTTAAATCTTGGATAAAATTTTTTTTTTTTTATATATGTAAGTAGTGGAGACACTCTGAGCGGATGGGATTGAGAGAGAAATGGAAAGGGAGGAAAACCAAGAGAATGCCCTCGAAGTCGTGCCTGAAGAGATTGAAGTGGTGGTGGAGGAAAGAGAAGCCAGAGCCTTCTAATCCCACAAAGGAGCATAAGTGTTCCAGAAGCATCTGGCAAAGAAGAACTTTGTAGAAGAAAGGGGTTTAAGGGCTAGTATCCGTTTAAGGAGATCAAGCGACGAGGTTGGGAATATTAAGCCCGACATAGGGAGCCCAGAAGTAAAGGCCCTAGTCAAAGTTTTATGTCAATCGGCGGCCCAGAAAGACTTAACGTGCTATGTCAGGAGGAGGTGGGTCCCTTTTGGGGAGAGGGTCATCTCGACTCTTGGGCGAGAGGCGGGTGATTATTGTAAGGAGTACAGAGCGACTCGGGAGAACCCCGAGTTTGAAGAGATGGTGAAGAGTTGTGGATGTAGTGCAGGGGTATGGTAGAGGACCAAGACCATTCACAACGCCAACATTGACAGAGGCGACTTGTCAGAAGTGGTAAAGGTATGGTTCTATTTCATCAACTCTGTTCTCACCGCTTAAAAGCACGTCTCCACAGTAGACAAGACTGTGCCATACTTTTGTATGCATTAGTCAAAGGGTTTAACTTGAATGTGAGTGAGATTATGGAGCAATCCATCCTGGACTACCCTAAGAACAATTTCTCAGGGAATATCCCCCACCTTGCCTTGATCACTCTCCTATTTATCAAGGGGTATAACGTTCGGTGAGGCCCGAAGAAAATGCCACAAGATCCTCACCTCGACACTCTTTGGAGTCCACAAGCTCTAGTACGGGGTGAGAGGTTGAAGAACAAGCAAAGAGGAAAGGAAACTTCGAACTACAAGGAGAGGCAATCCATGTAGCAGAAAAAAGACTAGAGATAGAAGAAAGGGGGGTTGAGAGATTACCGGAAGCGACGATGCTCTCTCTGAAACTGAAAGTGTAATACCTTCTCAAAGCAAAGTGAAGGGAGTAGGACGGAAAGAAGAGCAAAGGGCAGTATAGCGACCTTATTCTCCTTGTTATTAGATGAGAGAAGAAATGAAAAGAAGAATTGAGTTGGAGAGATGAAGCAATGGTTGTAGAGAATAAAAAAAAAAGAAAAAAAGAAAACCTAGTAGCAGAACTCCAACAAAGGGATGAGGAGTGGAGAGAAGAGCTTTCAAATAGGGATAAGGCATTGAGGGTTGAGCTTAAGGGAAGGGAAAGAGCCTTTGTGCAGGATCAGCTATTGAGAGATCAAGAGTTGATCAAGCTGATAGAGGTCAGGGAGAAGGTAATGGAGAAGAACCTAGTCCAGAAGGCTGAAGCCTTTGGGTATCTTTACAAGGAACACCAGAAAGAGATCAGAGAACCATCCAAAAGAGGGATGAAGAGCTAGAGTCCATCTTGAATTATAGGGAGAAGTTATGGACAAAGAGCATAGATTTGGTAGACAAAACCTTGTAAAAGTCTGTCGAGCCCTAAGGTGGTGCACGAGACCACTGAGCTCCAGATTGGGCGAGAGAGCAAAATAGGCTCATCAAGCAAAACATGAGATGCAAGAGTGGTATCTCTTTGACAGGAATGGGAGGCTCAACTCCAAAACTTGAACACTCTATTCCTGAGTTCACACCCTCAAATGCAAGTTACAAGTTTGAAGCAATGAACCTCAAGCCCTTAAGATCTCAGTCTCATAGGAAAAATAGATAACTCTTTCTCACTTTTTTTTCTCTCTTCTCTTCTCTATCATTCTTTTTTTCTTGTAAATAAAATAATGTAATTGTTCCCTTTTTCAAATAAAAGAGCAGTTTCTAAAAATTTTGTGCATAGAATTTTCTTGTTTGTTAGTGCTTTTTAATTTTGCAATCTTGGGAATGTTAATAAAATCTGGAACTTGTGTTTGTTGGTGAATGAAGAATTCAGAATGTTGATTGTATAGAAGCTACATGTTGAAGAGTGTTGGATGACATGGCATATCTTATGGAGTAAACTGTAGTGGCTTGTTTGAAGGCTTTTAGAAATTTGATGAAATGTTGGTGTTATTGTGGTATACCCATAATGGCTGAATGACTCGATCATAATGAAATGTAAGGGAACAATAACTACAACAAATTGTAGTAAAACAGAGCAGGCTTGATGTAATTGCAAATAGGATAAATTGTGATCTCGATAATAAAGAAGCTAAATTTTCAGATTACTAAAAACTGAAATTGAAATCAAGGTTAATGAAGCTAATAATTCTAGTCAAAGTAAACAATACAGTCCAAAAAATGACTACACTAACACATTGGTCAAAAGTACCTTAACAACTTATTGTGCTTGGGTTAGGAAAACCTTATGGGACTTATTATCGAATCTTAAAAGAGTCTAGAACATTTGCATTATTTTTTCAAAGGCAAAAAATTCTAGAGGCATCCTGACAACCAGAGAAGATGATTTAGGTCATCCTTGAATAGTTTGAGACTTTCAAAAAGCCACACATGATATGCTATGAGCATATATACCTTTAGTACCTACTTTTGAACCTAATGCCTATTTGATCATCACAACTAAAAAGGAGAGCCTTCACCCTTCCTTAAATTTTATCTTACAGTAAAGAACCCTTAAATTACCCAAAACTGCAAATTAGTGTAGAAGAAATGAGAAGGAGGATAAGTTTGGGGGAGTGCAAGTTTGAATTGAAAGAAGAAGAGAATAAGGATGAAAAGAGGACAATTAAGAAAGGTGAACTAGAAGAGGTGCAGAAGGCGAGAAGGCGACAAAGAAGAAAGTTACAAGGGTGAGTTTTACCTTGCGGCACCCAACCTTGACGATTAAGTCTGAGGGTGTTCTACACCTAGTACCCTAATGCCCAGATTGGTATAGAACTCTTGACCTAAAACTTGCTAAAAGGGTTGTAAGCTTAAAAGGTAAAATATTTTCCTCCAAATCTGAAACAAAGGATAGAAAAGTTTCTAGAGCGAATTAGAAAGTAGCCGAGTGGAACGAAAGAAAAACAACGAGAAGCTTGGGGGGAGGAAAAGCATAGATGCCAGAATCTGGTTTGGTGAAGTTTGAAGGGCTAGTTCAGTAGAAAAATATGATGACCAATGAAGGAAAGAAGTTGCAGAAATGAATGCAGTTTTGGGTAAACTTGAGCCTAAAATGTCTAGTTGTCTACTAAGTACCCTAGCCATTCATTACAATCTTCACAGACCTATTTGATTATGAGGGGTGTGTTATGTCTACATTAGTGGAGAATAATATGACAAACAAGCCTATGAGACTTAAAAATACTCTGAGAGAAGGGCAATTTGCAAAGTAAATCTCATAAAATACTGTCACCCAGTCAGTTGTAAAGGGAAGACCAACACACACTCACATAGTCAAGGACTATATTTGCTTATTAACTATGAATTACATGCTACATTAAATTATTTGAATTGGAGAATTTCATAATTCTGAAAATGAAGCTTGATTAGAGTTGATGTCAAAACTAAAATGATACTCAGGCCTAAATGCTAATCAGATTTAAAAGATGAATTAATTGAAAAATGATCTCAAAAATTGATTTTTATTGTTTGAGGACAAACAAATATCCTTTTCTTTGCTTGAGGACAAGCAAGACTTTAAGTTTGGGGGAGTTTGATGAGTCTAAAACTCATCTATTTTTAAGTCCATTTTTCAAGAATATTTTTGGTTTAAAAGTTCCGTTTGATGCAGAATTATGGAGCTTTCACCCAAATTTGTTGTTTTGCATAAACTTAAAGGAAATAAGTAGAATTCAGTAGAAAAATGAGTAAAAATCAGCATGGTGCAAGGAAGGAGCCAATGTCGCAACATTGCTTGACAAATTTCAATCCACGCGACATCTTGTGGAGAAAGTCTTAAAAATATGGTAATGTCGTGACATCGGCTAGAGAAGGAAAGCAATGCAAAGTGTCGCGACATCATAAACAACTCCGATGGAAATAATTATGTCCGCCATCAATGTCATGATGTTGGTGACTTTTATATAGAACACCATCGATGAGTAATTAGCAATTCCATCCAAAGACTTTAGGTCATAGCTATAATGCTAAATTTGTTAGACTAGAATTTGATAAAATATATGTTTAACCCTTTTATGGAAGGGTCAATTTAAAAAGTTGGTTTGGTCTAAATCATTGCAAGTGCACAGTCATACAAGTAATAAAGTTGATTTAAGAGTCCATATATCATTCCAGCGAGGATTGATGACAAATCAAATATTAATTACACCTCATCTACTCAAGATCCCTTACTATTGAACTCCGATGTTTAAAAATGATTTGTTTAAACTAAGAAAAGTAATACTAATCAATTTTAGTATTATGCAAAGAATTCAATATAAGTAGGATTTGAGAGTTCATTGATAAAGAAAACATTGGGAAATAGAGCGTTAATACATTATTAATTTACTTGCATCATTGCATTTATAGTTCAACCATTAGTTGGAAAGCTGAATTTGCCAAATATGCAATGTAGTATAGTTTGGATTCCTCCATAAACTATACATTTCACTAATTAGAAATTCGTGTTCCTTCCAAATACAAAGTCTAATTAGTTACTTGTAGGATATAATCCACTTTCTAAGATCTGTGTATTTTTCCTTTCCAGTACTTCACACCCAACTCTTAGGACTGAAAAATTCTTACCCCTACAGATAGGATATTGCAAGCCTTCTCCAATTTTATCGGTATCTCATCCTTTGAATCTGATGAAATTCTTCATTTTCTTGATTAGATCTAAGCTAACATGGAATCAAGATCTTTTTATCATAAATAGGAAAACCTCTGAGCGATTAAATTGATACATCACCCAACTATCCTTACACCATGAGTAAATTGGTGATCTATAGATAATCTTTAGATTTCATTGGATTCCCTGTATTAGTCAATCCTTACCCCAGTAACTGCTCATACACTCAAGTTCTCCATCTACGTGTCCTCCCAGGGCCTCCTAGAAATCGAGTAAAATACGATCTTTTAAATTTTCACGCTACTAATATTCGGAACAATTAAGTTCAAGAACAACATCAATTGAATAAATTCAAGATTTCTAACTATGATGTTCTTCCAATTTGCGCAGAAAAATATCAATCAACATCAATCCATTCCCAAAAGGAGCTTAATCTTTCAAAACTGGATCACAAATGTCAATGACTAACTGATTAAGAAAATTCACTAAAATTGTGAGTAAACTGAAATGAATAAATCCATAAATTTTCCAAAATTCCATTAATCAGAATGACAATGAAAGCGATAATTTTACAATGAATCCATTTCGAAACTTCACACACAAGGTCCTTTGCTCGATTACACTTGAAAAACTAACTAAAAATAAGCTAAAAAAATTCTGAAAAAAGAAATAAAATAAAAAAATAAAAAAAATAAAAAAATAAAATTATATACAAAAGAGTCTCCAACTACCTAGAGTTTAGTTTTTTCTCGAGGCAGAAAAAGCGCACATAATTCTTACTAAATGCTTATATTTATAGATTTTCGAATGATGGGCCACACTTTTAGGCTGAAATTGTGGATCCCCAAAAAATCTGGCCCAATTGGTTGCTTTACCACGACATAGAAAATTATGTCACAACATAGTTGTCATCTTTGTTCCCCAGCTTTCATCGTGGCTTGCAGTTTCTGTTGCGACATGGTTTTGTGCTTTCTCCTTGGATTCTGTTGCGACATAATTTGACAATGTCGTGATAAAGTTCTGCTAAAGTTGTCTGGTAATTATCACGACATAAGTGTCTTGTGTCACGACATAAAAATTTTATTGAAACCAAGTTTTCATTCCTTGTTGCTCTTGAAAAATGTTGCGACACAAAATCCCTTTGTCGTGACAAAGCTTCTTGCCTTTCATCCTTGCTTTATGTTGCGACGTAATTTTCTATGTTGTGACATTATGTCTGTGGTTTTTCTCAATGTTTGTCGTAACAAAAGTTTCTTTTGTTGCGACAGAATTTCTCACAGTTGCATGTTGTTGTTGTCGTGACATACATTTTCTTTGTCAAGATATAGTCTTGTTGTCTTGCACTGTTGAATCTGAACTATATGTCATGAAAGACTCTAAAAATGTCGTGACATATTTCCTTTCTTGATCTTTGTCGTTGGCTGAACTGTTTGTTGCAATATAGAAATATTTTTCGTGACAAACTTTTCTTGGCTTGTCTCATTGTTCTTCCATTTTCTATCGTGAAATAATTTTCTTTTGTCATGATAGAAATCTCTTACTCTACAACCTTTATTGTCACGACATACATTTGATTATCGGGACAAAACTCTACTTCCATTGCTTGATCATTGTCGCGATAGATAATAATATTGCGACATTATGGTTCAACAACTTTTCAATCATTGTCGTGACGGAAAAATTCATTATCGCGACAAAGATTTGTCTTTTGATTACTATTATGTTGCAACCTTAACTTCTTTCTCGTAACATTTACCATTCAATTTTTCTCATCTTGTATAACGACAAAGTTGTGAAATGTCACGATAGAGCTCACTTCTAACCTTGAGTTCAGCTTCGACTATGTTAAGACATAGTATTTCTTGTTGCGACATAGCTTCTATTGGTTCTATTGAGGTTATGTCACAACATTCTGAAATTATGTCGCGACATTTCCGCCTTAGCCAATTTATGCCCCTTACTGTATTGGTTGCTTTTCTACATTTAAACGCAAAAATACAAAGTTGGTGAATATTCCATAATTTAGCATTCAAATGAATCATAAACTTCTAAAAATATGCCAGAAAAATGAATTAAAATATATGAGTTTAAGACTTATCAAATTGCCCCAAACTTAAGCTTTTGCTTGTCCTCAAAAACTATGTAGCTTTTATTTTTAAGGACATTTTTCTGTTTTGTCCTAGACATTTTTTATCTTGAGTCCACAATTTGGTAGGAAAAATAAGTTAGTTGTAAAATTATTTTTAAACATGTTTCCAATCTAGAACCAGAAACACTTTCGATTAAGTTCACTATATAGCCAAATAATTTCTATAGTGTAAACAATTAAATTATTCAACCCTAATTTGTGAGTGTGTAATGATCTTCTCTCTCCTTCCTTGGCAGATTAGTCAATCTTCTGGGAAAATACTCAAATAACATACTTCTC
>JAEQBH010005178.1:0-215803 GCA_016808115.1 Tetrastigma voinierianum | reverse complement strand
CGAAGGATCTTGTCCTTCTTCTTCGCAAGCGAAGGCTGGACGCCCGTGGTGAAAGTACTTTCGATTACAATGAACCTGGTCCGATAGCTCCTGCATCGCGGACTGCAGGTTCTGCTGACTCAGCCCCACGGTGCCGCCATCTGTGCGGAGTCATAGAAATAGGTGAAGTACCCGGGTGTAACTTCATTTTAAAGATCTCGACCCTCTAGCGGAGTAGTCCGGGTAGCTCATCACGGAGAAGAAACAATCACATACCAGCATCTCTTACTTTCGAGGTAGATCTAAATCACAGTCTCTCCCCGCCGTCCGCAAGAGAATAAGGCTATTGTAACCAGATTAAGCATACTGACACGGTTTCGTATCTTTACATGCGGGGCAAAATATCATGTTGTCCCCACGAAATATACACGATCTTGCATGTCTGCCTTGTAGCGATAGCGATCTACGCTCATGATCAATAACGACCACACATGGTGACCGACGATCCATCCCGGATGACATCGAACTCGACATGTCCATGATCCTCAAGTCCAGCAAAGTAGAGTCAGGATCTCGATTCGCAGCATGACATATCATCCTGTTCTGCCGCTACTAATCACGAGGAGGGCACCATATAAAGGCTCTGTACAGGAGTCTCAACCCTCCCCAAGCCCAAACTCGATCCACGGCCCGATCACGTGATGAATGAATCACGAAGCACACGTAATCAAATAACACTCCTAGCCCATAGGCGAGATAGCAAACGTACCACGTATGGCCCCGGCTGATGTGACTCGTACCGTGGTGTGGCGGCGTAGACACGCCCTGGACCCACGATGTCCACACCCGTGGACTCGTCCTGCCTCTGCCCCGCCACTGCGGCCTCTCGGGCTTTGTGTGAAATGTGGGGTGCCGGGTGTGGCTCCACACAGGCGGGAGGCGGCACCCCTCGGCCTGTGCAGTCTTTGTGGAGGAGATATGCGTATCTACTCTTACGTCATACGGCTGGGGTAGTGGTGTCCCAGCTCCACGATCTTGTCTCCCAGGCGATCCGTCTCATGTGTCAGGCTGCGACAATGGTAGCACACCATGCAATCCCCACTGTTGTGACTCTCAGCCTCCCAATCACACTTTGACCCAGTAGCTCTCATGCGTCCACTGGCCGGATGGCGTGACTGGATCCTCGTGAGCAGGCTCTACCTCTTCCCACTGACCCGGAGGAGGCGTATCCTTCCTGCTGCCACTAACACTCGCATCCCGGGTGCTCGGCGTCCTCTGTCTCTCGTGGTCGAGTGCAATCAGACCAGTTGGAATCCCCTCCGTAATCGTGGCGAGTCTACGATCCACGGTCGAATGGACAACGGTCCATTCTCGTCTCTGCTACGGCGAACAGTGTCGTCCGTGCCGATGCAAATCCGACGACCACGTGATCCCGTCGCAGACCATCGCGATCCGCGCCACTGTTGATCTGGAACCGAACGCCGCGTGCTCTCAGATCTGGAAATACCTTTGTGGGCATTCTGAGCTCTTTATATTGTCATAACCTCGGTTTCTAGAAGTCTAACCACGTCTCCACCATGCGGGCCTGCGCCATGGCCCCGGAATACGGCTAACGATCATGATCTTATCGGAGGTGATCTCCATAGCCTCGATACGTTCTCGATGCATAAACCAATGGTACGCACCATCGGGTCTTTCCCCACGAATGTCGGAGGGTGGTGCTCCCAAATCACGGAGGTTCACCCCAGGACCTCACGACTATGTTATCTTGCTTTGGCGTCGCGTATTAACACCTCGGCCTCTGAGGGCTTTGTTGATCAAATGTCGTAATTTGGTCGAAATATCGGTGGTGCGACCATTCCCCCCGGACGTCCTCTGCGTCCTGCGTCCTCTACTAGCCATCTACCTGATTAACATGTTATTTATTAAATCTCGATACTACGATATCTCTTAAGGCATAAACACGTACAAAGACACTAATCATACGTACATCGATTATCACCTTGATCAATTTTCATTTAAAAATATTTGTTTTCAAGCAAAATTTATTTTAGAAAATTTCCTATGTGAAAATTTTATTTTTTGAAAATTTTGTATAATTTTATTTGATTTTATTTAATTTAATAAATATTTTTTTCCAATTATTTTGTAATGAGCGGTGTTCATTTAGTGACTTAGGAGCGATCTTGAGTCAAGCCAGGAGTAGAAAGCGGTGAGGTGCTTGGGAGTGCCGCGATACTGTGACTTGGCGTGGGCCAGCCAGGCCGATACTGCCCGTAGCGCTAGTGTGCTAGCTGCCGCTCTCTGCTATTGCGCGCTTTACTGCGGCGCGGTGCACCCGACACCCCTTGCGGCTGCGCGTGCGCTCCTCGTGGGCCCCACACACTCCTTGGCGCGGCGCGTAGCGCGCTGCTACACCGGCGTGCCCGGTGTCTAGCCGCTGTCTGATACAAAATTTTTGTATTGTGACCCGACTATCTGGCTTGATCCTATGATACAGCTAAGAAGCCCATCAAGCGTATTTACCTTACGATTTTCTGCAATACGATCCACTCTTTTAATCTGATATCTATTGCAATACACTTCACGCTCCGATTGTATTGCCTTAATGCACTAAGCCAACCTAAACTTATTGCGGTACCGTGGACATGCCGATCACGATAAAATTGCCATTGCGGTATGGCGCCTCAGGCGTGCTGTCTGATTTGTATTGCAACATAAAAACCCTTAAACCACGACCCGACCCTTCAAGCCGCTAAGTTTGCGATACAATTTGAACCTTGCAGCTCTGATTCTCTGATATTGTTTGATTTAGTAGCCAACGGTTTGCACTACATTTTTTTTTCATTATTCATTTCCCTTAGTTCCAACTACTGGAAAATTCCAAAAAATTTTATTTATACATATTTTTGTTTTCATTTTCCTTAACACCCAAATAAATTTATAAAAATTTATTTTTCTTCATTTTCTTCGATTTTCTGGCACTTATAAAACGCTTAGAAAATTATTTTCCTAATAGACCAAATAAATTGCAGGAACCTTATTTTTATTCATTTTCTTTTTCCAGTTTTACTCTTTGTAAAACCAAAAAATTTTCTCCGCCCCTCATTTTGTTTTTCATTTTTTTTCATTTCACCCGACCTCAAAAATTGCAAAAAATATATACCTATAAATTATTTTTTATTTTAATTTACGGAAAATGGTCGGAAATTTCCTCAAAATCCTATATACTTATAACACCTAACCTAGTGTTCCACCTCAATTACTTAAAATTTGATTTCATTTCTCAATAAACCAAATAAATTTAAAAATTTATTTCTTGTATTTGCTCCTTCCAGTTTACACCTTTGTAAACTCAAATTTCATTTTCAAACACCTATGTGCTATTAGCCTAAGCACACAAACATTCACATCATACATACAACATAGCGCACACACCATCATACAATAATTCATCCAAATCACACAAAACACATCAACACATATATGTAGTGTCTAGTTTTGTCAGTGATTTCCTAGGTAATCTCATACCTAAATCGAACATCGAACCACCTAGTGGCTGATGCTCTCACTGACTATGACCTAAGCCCAAATCCTCAATCTATGGAGTTTCCATATACCTATACTCCACATCAAACCACTAGTGGTGATGGATACATAACTCAGGCTCCCTGAGTATTCATATACCTAAGCTCGATACCCATACGTGACGCCCCATTCACGGGGAATTAGTTGACTACCGTCGACATGGGAATACAAGTGGATGTCGGGTTTGCAGGCCTCGCCGGAAAATCGGGCGAGTCTGCGCATACGGGGAGCTCTGCCCAGATAAAACACTTGCATAGAGGCACATTTGACGGAGTCCAGTATAATCACAATGATGTCTGAATGGATAAAGCGGCCTCTTGAAGCGATACTGCAATATCCGTAAAAACATACCAACTATATCCAATAGTTTTAAGGTTCAAATATTTTACTCTTCTGACATATATTAAAATACACGATTCTAATGCATGTAAACATCGGAAAGAACCTGAAAGCCACGCAAACTGCAATCTAGGCGTCTAGAATGAGCCATCCTCCTACATACGCTCACATGCCTGTAAAATAATATCCCTCGCGGAATACAAGTGGATGTCGGGTTACCGAACTACTTGAAAAATCGGGCGGGAGTCTACTTTGCATCTGGGGCTCTACCGAATAAAACACATGGCTTGTAAATCAAAAGCGATCAAATATAATCATGATGATACAAAATATGGATAAAGCGACTCTTGGGCCAATACTACAATATCCATAAAAACATACCAGCTATAATAATAGTTTTAGAGTTCAAATATTTTTACTCTTCTGACATATATTAAAATACACGGAATTCTGTGCATGTAAACATTCAGAAGAACCCTCAAAGCCACACTCGGCTTTCTTACAAATCTCGGCGTCTAGGGCGAGCCATCTCCTCGCAAAACCATGTACCGTAAATAATATCCCTCGATAGGGTATTTAATGCTCGGTAGTGGAATCGCACGCTGAGTGGGCACCTCTCCACAGGGTGCGTGCGTGTTCCCGAAAATAAATACACATTGACGAATCGTGATCGCTGCTTGAATGCGTGTGCATTCGGTCCGTCACGCCATGGGCTACACTCAGCGTATCTGAAGCCTCGTCTATGAAATTCTTATATTCATTTGTTTGTTGGTGACTGACCCCTCGGAGTAATGTACTTAGATATCGATTCGCCGTCTCAGGCGATTGATATTTATGGACTACCCTCAGATATATCAATTGGGCCGTCTCGACGATTGATATTTTAGTTTTAAACAACGGATAGTCGCATTTTAGGCAATATGGCAAGTTTTCTACGGAGCTAAATGCAAATCTTATTTCGGCTCACCCTTGTGCAGAGATTGTTCGGGTGCATATGGAATGCACATGCTTATGCAGGTTCGTCTGCAGTCTAATTCACATGTAAATATATAAACATGCATATATTTACAAAACAATCAATTCACGCAATCATGTCGTATGATTCTCATTTCGTACATCAAAATTAGCTTCAGCAGGCTAATAATGTCTGTGGCTTGGTCAATTTAAATCACTCGACCCGAACCTTACGTATTTTCCGCAAAAAATTATTTTGTGATCCTTTGTTTCTGAGACGATAAAACCCTAGAGTTATTGTTCCTTTCAAAAACACGATTTATCGGTTCCTTTAAATGAACGGGGTTTTGTGACACGTTTCCGTCCTTAAACAAACAATACATGATTTATAGAACACTTCATCACACATTTAACTTGAACGATCGTAACATACGAGCGTTCGTAGATCTCAAATCAAGCATTTCGATTCAGGTTTGGAGCGGAGTCAAGCGGCCGTTCAAGGCCTCGACAATAAAACGTTTACATTAGTCTTAGCAGAAATAAAACCGAAGGGGCTTACCTCTCGGAGTTGAGAAACTCCCTAAATACGGTACCCACGAAGCCATCCCACAGCGTAGAGCAGTTCTCCTTCTTGTCCCGAAGACTGCCGACGGTCGGATCGTCCGTATTTCTAGAGAGAAGTTGCTCCTTCTCTCTCTAAATTCTAATCAAATCGGCTACTGCACCAAAAATTCCCTTCCCCCACGTTTTTCTCTTCTTTTCATTTGGAGAAACGATCATTTATTCTGTTTTGTCTTGGTAGGCTTAAGCTAATCCCACGAAATCACTATTATATTCGTACGTTCAGTTTTGACATTCGGCATTTATCTCGTAGTCCATTTTAAATCATTCTCTACTCATGCCTTATGGCGCGTAGTCACGATATTATATGTGACTTTAAATCGCATCGAAAATCTCGTTCTGACACCCCAGCCGCGATCTTATAGCTAAAGCGTGCCAACTCCGTATCTCGGAATTACGAAATTTCGTGCTAGCTAGATTTCTGAGAGACGATTCCATGATTGCAATCCGTTTCGTCGTCTGTGATCACAGATAATAAATTCTGGATTTTAGCAGAAATTATGATTTTATGTGTCAAATTACGATTTTCTGCTTTCAGAAGTGGAATTTCTGCAGTGTACGCGTTGCCATGACTCTTTTTGAAAAAATATACTTATCCTGAACTCCTTCCTCACCCAAAATGTTTTTATGTTCTTCAAAATCTTGGAAGTCATCCAGCCATTTAGCATTAAAAAGGTTTGTTTTTACTGTTTTGTTTTTTGTTTCTTTTTGGGGCCAAAAAAATTTCACCTTATACGCATGTAAAATATGAAAATTTTAGTAAATTTTGGAATAAACAAGATGAAACAAATAATTTAAGATTTTCAATTCAAGATGAACAAAGTTTACTATACCATGCATCAAAGAAAAAACTCACATATTAGTTCAGGGATAATATAAATATAGAATAAGAGTCAATTAAAATCGATTTTTAATAAGGATTAGTTTTTACCAAACACAAGTTGATTCTCATCTTATACCAAAATTCAATATCTGCTTCAAAATTTTTCATTTCCCCTTTTCGAGCACAGCATAGATTTTTTTTTTTAACGATTATAATAATAATAATAGTAATAGTAATAGTAATAACGAAAAATAAAATAAAAGATTAAGTAGAACATAATGGGTCCAAAAAGGGCCTAAGTTCAAGCTAGGAATCGGAGGAATGACAGAGTCCAACCCATTATAAACTGATGAAGAGACCCACTTGTCTTTGCCTGGTTTGGTCCATTTCCACTCACCATGGTTGAAGCCAGGCAACCCCGCACAACGTTGACCATAAAAATGCAGGATCAGGAGGCAGCTCAAAGCTTTCTATTTAACAATCCAGGTTGACTCCCACAAATGGGAGGACGCCACGTGGCAGATTCTAGAGGCAGTACCCAATCGTTACGGTGGAATGTAATGCAATACTATTTATATATAAGATTTCTTAGAAATGCTTATATTACAAAAGCAGCAGTTTTAAAAATTATTCAAAAATTTAAGATATAGAATTTTACTTTTATCTCAAATTTAAAATATCTAAAAGATATATAATTTTGAAGACATATGATATGATTTTACTTTTTGAACAATATGTTACAGGCACTATATCTAAACATGCAAACACTTAAAAATGAAAGACAAATACAAAATTTACGGACCTTAATTAGAAGTATCTTTCCCGCGTGAATAAGGAAGAGACAGACCACTAACAAACAATGGCGTTGCTGATGATGCAGCTGTGTTGTTCGAGTCTAAAGATTGAGATCAGTGTTTAGTCCTTCCAATTTTTTGCTGGGATATTGCTCCTCTGCTGAGTTCTTCCATTTAGCATCATAACTTCGGCTCTTGGCATTATGAATTGTATTTTGATCTGCTGCCAATCAATTGGCATATATAAGACCAATCCCACACTTTTCCACCTTGACCGAAGTCCCACGAAATGGAAATGAAGCCTTCAACAATCTATAGTTATTTGAATGATACATCTCCCTCACAGCAACCTTAGGATAATAAGTCATCCACACTCTATCTGATACGCCACTCTTATTATTGTAGCATCCGCAAAAGGAGTCCAAAAAGAGATCATCCACAATTCCGAATTGCTCATCATCAAGGAAACTCAGTTCACATTTTAAACTACTAGGAGATGGATACTCCTCACCCTTCTCACCCTCTGGTTTCTCTTCAATTAATCCATTGAATGGAACGTGAAACGAGGAAAATCAAGTAAATCATTATCACATTACCAATTGAGAGGAAGTTGTATTGTTGCCGTTTCCCATATTTTGATGCACCTATCAGCCTGGATCTCCGCTACTTCCATCAATGAAAATACTAATCCCTTGCCATTATATAAGAACTTTTGGAATAAATAGATTAGATGGAACCATTACGTTCAAAATCACGCACCAAAAGGAACATGCATGTAAGTCCTATGTCTATAATTAAAGATCGGAGTTCTATATATGTAGCTTGAAATTGTACCTGAATATCCGTTTCAAGCAATTGGGAGAGAGTGAATAATTGGAGTGCGCCTCTGCGGCAACAAATATGGACAACCCGGGTATTACCGCATCTATTTCTCGTATACTTGATGGAAGCTGGAATTTCTCAAATCAACTAGCGGTGATTCATTTAGAGTCGACTTAGAGGATTTCTTGATGTTTGGAGAGTATGTTCCCAAAATTATTCACCACTTAGATTTAACACTTGCGGTGATAAAGCCAGGATGGAAAGCTTCAATGGTGATTCCTCTTTCCTTGATTACAATAACTTAAATCTAATTCTTCCAACCGGTGAAAAGCGCAACCATTGGTCGAGGATAACCCAGATCATCGATCATCCCTCCCGGTGTGATCTGTTCGATTGGCTCTCGAGGTTGTGGGCTCCTACATTGTATGAACTCAGGTTCTAGGTTCCCATTTTGTAGGAAGTTGGGTTTAAGAGTTTATCAAATTGTCATCCCTTGAATTTTCGTGGAGTCTAGAATAACATTTAATTTCTTGAGGCGAAAAAAAACCCCTAGGCACCTTTGTCACCAAGGCAGACCATTGCCTTCAATCAACCATAGAAGTAGCCACGGACTTCGATGAAATTGTACATTAATGTTGTGTTTACTTATTCATATGGATTTTTTTATTCATTGAGCGATGATTTCATGTAATTTGAAGAGATGATACATTTTTCGCCAAAAAACAGCACTAGTTTTATAAGATGAAAAATGCTTTCAATTGTCTTTACTATTTGCATAATTTTTTTATGTTTCCCCCTTTTCATAGTATTTTTAGGAATCAATCAAATTGTTGGGGAAGCCTGAATTACCCTTTCCCTATTGGTATAATAATGTTCATTTTAGGTCGGAGGCTCGTGGGTGTTTTTGCAGGCTTCTCCCGAAAAATGCCTGGTCGATATTTACTGTGTACATGGTCATAATACTTTTCATTCACAGCTTCAATGAGAATTTTTGGCGTGCCATTACACCTAGCTGTCCTTTCATGGAACAAAGTTCCACTAAGCCTCCCATCAAACCGAGATTTTCTTTCTTTCATCGCATTCGGGCACACACCTTACTTGAAGCACGCCCCGGGCTCAGCGTACTATTTTTGTAGCATCCACTACTTATGGTTAAACTTGAACCCGACTCTCATAAAACTTTGTTGAGAATCTGACGGACATTTACGCCAAATTTGATATGATATTCGGCTTTTGGCTTAGGTTTCTCACTTTGAAAGCATAGTGACCGGTGATCCTTGGTCACGCCCATGGCTCATGATCGTTTTCCGTTCTGCGATATGTGGACTTTGAACATACCAAACACAAATGTTTTATTTAAATTTATTATATATTTACATTATTTATTATATTAACATTAATATTATAATAATATTATTAATAATAATATCCTTGTGAGTGGACAATATTATCACTAATTTCCTTAAATTAAAATAATACTAAATCATGCAAACAAATATTCTTTACACTTGTATTTTCTTATTTAGGTTCGGGATAAAAACACCTTTTTTAATTGGAATTGTGTCATATTCAACTCCCTTTGAAACAACCCCACTTTACTCTTACATAGTGATCTCCTAATTAAGAGTTAACTCATATTACCCATTTTTCCTTTTCATTGTATAAGGATCGTTAAAAACATAGCTTAACATTTTCCTCATGAGTATCACTAATTCTTTACTTGAACCCAAGTAAAAATCCTCATAGTTGATTATATAACCAAGTCTTCACGGTTTATTTGTCTTTTGAACCCTGAACCTTATGATCTCCAGTCAAATAGGTTGGATATCTATTGTAATGACTTATTCTTTTACCGGCTTTAGTCACATTCTCTTCTATGACTTTTTTGAAAAATGCTCATCATGAACTCATCCTCACCCAAAATGTTTTTTTATGCTCTTCAAATTCTTGGAGGTCATCCATGCATTTAGCATTAAAAATGGTTTATTTTTTAATGTTTTTGGTTTTTTGTTTCTTTTTGGCGCCAAATTTTGGTAAATTTTGAAATAAACAAGGTGAAACAAATAATTTAAGATTTTCAATTCAAGATAAGACAAGAAAGATTTACTACACCATGCATCAAGAAAAACTCACATATTAGTTCAGGGATAATATAAACATAGAATAAGGAAGATAAATTAAAATGATTTTTAATGAGATTAGTTTTTACCAAACACAAGTTGATTCTCATCTTAAACCAAAATACAAAATCTGCTTGAAAAATTTTCATTTCCCCTTTTCTAGCACCACATAGATTTTTTAACAATTATAATAATAATGAAAAAAAAAAGATTAAATTAGAACATAATGGGTCCAAAAGGGTCTAAGTTCAAACTGAGGTGGATGAATGACAGAGTCAGCCCATTATGAATTGATGAAGAGACCCTCTTTTCTCTGCCTGGTATGGTCCATTCCACTCTGCCCATGGTTGAAGCCAGTCAAACCGCACAACGTTGACCATAAGAAAATGCAGGATCAAGAGCCTCAGCTTTTCTATTTGACAATCCCGGGTTGACTCCCACAAATGGGAGGACGCCACGTGGCAGATTCTAGGAGGAGCAGTATCTCAAATTTTTAAAATATCTAAAAGATATATAATTTTGAAGACATATATGATTTACTTTTGAACAATATGTTACAGGCACTATATCTAACATGCAAACACTTAAAGAAATGAAAAACAAATACAAACACTTAATTTTTGAAAAGTATAATTCCCGTGTGAATAAGGAAGAACAAGACCACTAACAAACAATGGCGACACTGCTGATGCAGCTGTGGATTTATTCTGAAGTCACAGGGTGAGATCAGTGTTTAGTCCTTTCAATTTTTGCTGGGTTATTGCTCCTCTACTGAGTTCTTCCATTTAGCATCATAACTTCGGCTCTTAGCATTATGGTGTATTTTGATCTGCTGCCAATCCATTGGCATATATAAGATAATCCACACTTTTTCACCTTGACCGATGTCCCCACGAAATGGAAATAGAAGCCTTCAACAATCTATAGTTATTTGAATGATACATCTCCTCACAGCAACCTTAGGATAATAAGTCATCCGCTATCCCAATCACGCCCTCTTATTATTGTAGCATCGCAAGGAGTCCAAAAGAGATCATCCACAATTCGAATTGCTCATCATCAAAAACTCAGTTCACATTTTAAACTACAAGGAGGTGGATCCTCCTCACCCTCTGGCTTCTCCTCAATTAATCCATTATGAAGGGAACGTAGAGAGGGAGAACAGGGAAAATCAAGTAATCATTATCCTCGTACCAATTGAGAGGAAGTTGTCTTGTTACTTCGTTTCCCATATTTTGATGCCTTATCCAGTCTGGATCTCCACTACTTCCATCAATGAAAAGACTAATCCCCTTGCCATCATATAAAGAACCTGGAATAAATAGATTAGATGAACCAAACCCACGTTCAAATCACCAAAGTAACATGCATGTAAGTCCCATGTCTATAATTAAGATCGAGTTCTATATATGTAGCAAAAATTGTACCTGAATATCCGATTTCAAGCAATTGAGGAGAGAGTGGAATAATTGGGTCTGCCTCTGCAGCGGCAACAAATATGGACAACCGTGTGCATCAATTTCTCGTATACTTGATGGAAGCTCTGGAATGGTCAGAATCAACTTGCAGTGATTCATTTTAAGAATTCTGAGCTTAGAGAGTTTACTGATGTTTGGAGGTATCTTCCAAAAATTATTCCCACTTAGATTTAACACTTGCAGTGAAGGTAGATGGAAAACTTCACTGGTGATTCCTCCTTCCTCTAGGTTACAGTAACTCAAATCTAATTCTTCCAACCAGTACAAACCGCAATCATCAGTCAGGATAACTTCCTTCATTTGATCATCCTCCCAATGTGATCTCTTCGATGGGCTCTCAGGTTGTGGGCTCCCACGTTGTATGAACTCAGGTTCTAGGTTCCCATTTTGTAGGAAGTTGGGTTTAGGACTCTTACGTTGTGGCCTCTCATGATAAAAGCTCATTGCGCAGAAGCCATTGGGAATAGCCATATCGAGTTCTGAGCTGCCAAATTGCCAAATTTGACCAATATTGTCCGTAGAACTCCTCAGCATACTGGGAAATTTGTAGAGTTTTGAACAGTTATGGATATGGAGAATTTTAAGAGTTCTCAAATCACAAATGCTCTCTGGAATACTCTCAAGGTTTTCACAATGCGCCAAATCCAAATACTGAATCCCTTTTAAATGCTCAATTGACCATGGTAAACTTTTTATACCAGTTCTATCTAAATAAAGCTCTCTTAAATTTTCCATCACCTCCATAATTTATGGAAAACTCTTAAGCTTTGAACAGCTACTGCAGCAAAGAGTTTTAAGACGTTTCAATTTGTACATGCCTCTTGGAAGAGTCCTAAGCTTTCGGCAACCTGTCCAATTCAAACAAATATAACTACATAAATAACCAGTAAATAAATAGCTCCAATAAATGACTTGACCTTAATCAAATTCACTACCTTTAACAATTAGTATCTCCAAGTTTGGCACAATTGAGAAGTCTGGAATTTCAATAAGATCTAACGAATAACTGACATTTAAGACCTTTAAGTTTTCAAAAACCTGTAACAAAATAAAGTTTGATTAGGAAATAAGATTTCATAGACATTAACACTGACATAAAGCTTAAATATAATCAAATTAGTGATTGTACCTTCTTATCACAAAGCTTTCTTATGCCACTACTTTGTAAGCTGAGGTCAACTAGGTTCTCCGCATGAAAACTCGACGGCAAGGATTTCTTGGGGTATCCATCCCAATGGAGATATCTTAACTCGTAGGAAGGAAATCTAAAGCCTCTAGTAAGGCGCACTTTAGGAATCTGCACATCATATAGAGCATCTTGATGGACTTTGAGCAATCTAAGTCTCTTCATCCGTTTAAAAGCCTTGGTAGAGAATTCAATTTGTTTCGACATAGACAAGTCTAGGATAATCCCTTCAATTGCTTCTGTCCCCTAAAAAAAAATTAAAGTTGTGAATAAGTGAGACGGTATTTGACTAATTAATGAAATATTAAAACAATATGTATGAGTTATATAACACTTACAGTATTTCTTGTCAACACACGATAGACATCCTCACCTTCCCATAGTCTGGTCCTCTTCCCAGGTTCTTTCAAGCATTGTTTCCGAACAATTTCCCAACCCAAATGTTGTAACAAATCATGCATATCAATTTATTGTTGAAATAGTTAAGAGACCATTATCAGCAAGAACTCTAGTTCGTTGATCTCCATAAGAAATTGCAGCCATCTAAAATTCTTGAAACAAAATCTTTGTCTTTCCTTAAAACATGTATATCTAGAAATATGTCCTTCTCCATATCATCTAGTCCATCAAAACTTATTTGAAGGACACTTTCAATTTCCATAGGAAATTTTTGTTTTAGTTTACATAATGAACTTTTCCATTCAGGTACTGTCTTGTTATAAAGAAAGACACCTAAAACTTTGAGTGCTAATGGAAGCCCTTTAGCATATCCTATAGCATGATTCAAGAGATTCTTGTACTCATCCTTAAGAGAACTTTGCTTAAGGCATGTACCGACTAAAAGCTCAATAGATTCTTTATAATTTAACTCCTTAGCTTCATATGCTTCATCCACTCCATGAACATCTAGCAGATGTTTATCTCTAGTTGTTATGATAATTCTACTCCCTGGACAAAACCAATCACGGCTTCCCACTATGCATTCTAATTGGCATAAACTATCCACATGATCAACAACAATTAGAACCCTTTTTGAATGTAATCTGTCCTTTATTACATTGATTCCTTCATCAATATTAAGGATATCACTAAGAAGTTTTTGTTGTAGTTGAAGTAGACCAGAATAATTTTGGTTCTCTTATATTCTCAAGAAAGCTCCAACCATCAAATTGGTATGAGATACTATTACAAATAGCTTTGGCAATGATAGTCTTACCAATGCCACCAATACCGTAGATCCCAATCATGCGAACTTCCTTCAACTTAATGTTTATAAGTCTTTGAAGTTTATCCAAATGAAAATCCATTCGACAATGTTCTGCCTACATGTAGAATCACTTACAAATTCAATCGTTTGAGGAATGTCATTGGCAATTTTCTTAACAAACATGGATTCATACACCTTATATTAAGTACAATGGCATATGTGGGATTAATTTGAGCCACAAAGACAAAATAACTAAAGAATTATTGTCGTTCATAAAGTTAAATAGGAGAAAACTAAATATAAAATTAAAATTATAAAATGGTATGATTAAATTATAAATTGATGTGCATAATATCATCAAGCATGCATGTTATAAGAAAAAGTAAACAGGAGAGTTAAAATATGATATGTGTTAATTTATGTTACTCAACTATTTCAAAGGTTCAAATAAGAACCACATTGCTCTTATTTCAAACTACCCCTTACCCCTCCATGTCTCCCTATCTAGATGCATTTTTATTATTTTATTGTTTGAACTTGGCTTTCTTTCACTAATTTTTCAAAAACAAGTCATTGTATGATTCCCTTTCCAATTTTATTTGTCTCAACAAATCTATCAACTTAACAACTACAGAGTAAGTTTTACACATGTTACCTAATCTTGCATAATGAGGTGAGTATAACTAAGAGGTAAGTTGCACAAGTTAGTTCATTTATTATGAAACTAGAATTAAGGTTAAGAAGAGAAAGATCTTTTTAGAATAATACATTTATGGGCCTAAAGATTAAGTTGAATGTATCATTTAACTAAATTAAGAATTTAGACACTTAATTGAATAAAAGTAAAGTTGAGACATCAAAATAGAAAAAGATCAAAAAATTGAAACACCATGTAATTAGTCCAATAAGTAATGACGTTAGCACTAGTGCATATTTTCTCCAGGTTGAGAAATCTGGTAATTTCCTAAACAATCCAATAGACATTAATCATGACTCTATGGAAACTAAGTATACTCATCATGGAAAACTCATTTATGATAAAGACAAATCATTCCGTTAATTATGAGGTACCATATAGCAATTTTTTGGGAAACTTATCATCTTGTAAAGAACACATGAGCTGAATCATTTATAATATAAATAAGGAAAAATTGACAAAAATAATCCTAACTTTCACTTTTTGTCTTTAAATAGTCTCACATTTTTATTAACTGTGAATACTCCCAAATTTTTGCGATGCCTTCCCTAAATGGTCCTAAGAGAAATGTAGCCGGTTAAGCAGGTTAAAAATGGCATGTGTCATTATCTAATTGACCCAATTTTTTTATTTAAAAAAAAAATCAGTTTGATCCCCACCCCTATCTCTCCTCTTTTGCCACATGGCACTATCTAATTTTCCCCCAATATTTTTATTTTGTTAAAAAATAAGTTTTATCCCCACCCACTCTCTTTCTCTCCACCTTCGACCTCCACCTTTAACCCTTTATTTGCTAAAACCTTCACCCTCTTCATGTACCTTGCAAATCCAAGAAATCGAGCTAAGGAATGGAGTCCGTGTTAGCAACCCTATTCAGCAAGAACAATTTAGCCGAGCATCTTCTTGAACTCCTCCAACATCACGATCGAACCCAACCACGTTCTCTTTGAGGTAGTTTTTTCCAAGAACCATTCAGGTGATCACATTGAGACAAACGATGGAGAGTTTGTACGAATCAATGTACATCGGAAGCTTGGATCATGATTGAACAAGATGTGTAATAAACTAATGTCATCATCATTAGGGTTTAATAACCTCTTGGCGTGGGACCTTTCAAGCTATTTTAGTCGTGACAGATCTGCGTGTAGGTGTGCCTGTATTCTAGAAGCCGAGAAAAGCACTTTCATTATGTGTGTAAAGGCCCAAGGAAAAATGTGTAAAGGTCCTAGGGAAAGTGGCCTAATTTCCCCACCCACATGTTGTATTAAATCATTCATATCCAATTTATTGTTCAAAACAGTTAAGAGACACTTATCAACAAGAACTCGTATTCCACTTTCCACATGGAAGTTGCAACCATCTAAAATTCTTGAAACAAAATCTTTGTCTTCCCCCTTAAAAAAACATGTCATATCAAGAAATCTAATCCATCAAAACTTTTTTGATGGACATTCTGGATTTCCAAATGAAGTTTCTTTTCTAGTTTGCATTATGAGCTTTCACATTCAGGTATTGTCTTGTTAAAAAGAAAGTTAACTAAAACTTTAAGTGCTAATAGAAGCCCTTTAGCACAGTCTATAGAACAATTCAAGAGATTATTGTAGTCATCTTTGGGAAGACTTTGCTTGAAGACATGCCAACTAAAAAGCTCAATAGATTCTTCATAATTTAACTCCTTAGCTTCATAAGTTTCATGCACTTCATGAACATCTAGCAAATGTTTGTCTCTAGTTGTTACGATGATTCTACTCCCTCGACAAAACCAATCATGCTTTCCAACTATATTTTCTAATTGGCATAAGTTATCCACATCATCAACCACAATTAGAACTCTTTTTGTACGCAATCTAGCCTGTATCTCATTGATTCCTTCATCAACATTACATAATTTCATATCTCTTCCTTTTAGAATATCATGAAAAATTTTTTGTTGTAATTGAAGCAGGCCACAATAATTTTTAATCTCTTTGGTATTTTCAAGAAAGCTTATACCATCAAATTGATATGACAGACTATTACAAATGGCTTTGACAATGATAGTTTTACCAATTTCACCAATTAAAAGTGGTCGATCATTCGAACTTCATTCAACTCCAATGTTTATAAGTGATTTAAGTTTTATCAAATGAAGAGATTCATTAGACTATGTTCTCATCCACATGCAAAATCTTACTATTCAATCATTTATGATTATCATTGGTAACTTTCTTAACAAGCACGGATTCATATCTGCCAAATGTAACTTAAGTACCATATGGATGAGGATTGGAATGAGTTACAAAAGACAAATGGCTTTAATGTTGTTTGCTAAAGCTAAATAGGAGCAAATTGAATATAAAACTTAAAAGTATCAAACTATGTGAATTTAATTATAAGTTGGTTTTTATTAAGTCAAACATGCATTGCATTAAGAAAAGCGAACAGAATTACGATATATGTTGGTTCCTGTTACTCGATTATTCCAAAGATTCAATATAAAGGTTCCTTATTTGCTTTTGTTTCAAGCTACCACTTTTCCCATGCCTCTCAATAACATTTTTATGATGTTGAGCTTGGCTTCCCTTTCACTATTTTCCTTACACAAGTGATTTGCGTGGTTCCCTTTTCAATTTCTTTGTCTCCAACAATTCTATCAATTTAACAATTATTGTGTAAGTTTTACCGCATGTTAGCATCCCTGTTTTGCCTAAAGCGATGAGTACAGCTATGAGGAAGGTTGCACCAGTTACTTCACTGATTATGAAACTAGAGTAGGGACAAGGACAAAAAAAAATATCTTATTAGAGTAACATTAGTATTGTTCATAAAGTTAAGTAGGGGCAAATTGAATATAAAATTAAAAGGACCAAGAGATCAGGTTAAATTATGAATTGAGGTTCTTAATATCAAGTATGCATGTTACAGGAAAAAGTAAATAGAAACTTTAAAATATGATATGAAGTAATATATGTTACTCAATTATTTCAAAGGTATAAATGATATTACTATTTGCTCTTGTTTCCAGCCCCACCCATTTTCATACTCATACCCAATCTAGTAGCATTTTTATTATTTTATTGTTCAGAATTGAGCTTCATTTCACTATGTTTTTCATAAACAAGATTATTGGCAGATTCCTTTCAATTTTATTGTCTCAATGATTCTATTAACTGAATGTATACAAGGAGTATACAAAGAATATTAACTGAATAATTATAATGTAAGTTTTACACCTTTTTATACTATCCCTATATTTGCCCAAAGAGATGAGTATAACTACTAGGAGAAAGTTGTGTACAAGATTAGTTCATTGATCATGAAATTAAATTAAGTTGAGAAAGAAAAGATCTTTCAGCAATAATATTTTTAAAGGCTTAAAGTTTTAAGTAGTATATCATTCCAAATATTTAAATAGAACATTCATTTCTTCGTTTTTATAATTAATAAAAGAAATTGTAAATAAATAAGTAAAAATCCCAACAACTTAAAGGTAATTAAGAAAGTTAGAAAAAAGAAAAAGAAAAAAAATGACTTTGATTAAGTTAGCAAGAATTATATAGCAAAGCTCGGAGAGAAGCTAAAATTTAAAAATATGTACATTTTTTAAGTAAAGTTTTTTTTTATAAACAAAGATATGTATATTTTAAGTAAAAGAGTTAATGTAGATGATTTTAGAAGTATTATATTTTATTGTAATAACTGAAGATATTTTTCTAAATCTGATTTAGGTAAAATTTTATAATTCTTATAGTTGATTTATTCTCCTTAAACCATAAATTTCATAAATTGAAAATATTAAAAGTACATAGTTGTTAACCTAAAGAGAAAATTGTTAGGGGACATTTGGAAAACCTAGTGATCATTCTTATTATTTTGTATGGCTTGAAGTATTTTAGTACTTGAAAAGTTAACAAAGAGCATAAGTAAATACATAATTATTAAGTCTAAATGAAAGAAAAGTGCATCATTCAATTCTCTCTCACTTTTCTTCTTTCCTTCTTATCTTTCTTCCTGTTGTTATCAAAAACTCAAAGGAGAGCAATGGTTAGAATAAAAAGTGAGTTCCACTCACTCTCTATCAAGTTGCTACACCAGAGAATCATGGTTTACTCTCACTAATGGATGGTGATGGCTAAAATTTCCCTCCATGTGAATGGAAGATAAAGGATTGTCTAACTCTAAATCCTAAGAATGTTTACATGTCAAATTCTACTCAAGGAATTACTATAATCATAGATTTTAGAATCATGAATCATTAAGATTATCCAATGAGACATACTATCCTTAAAACCAGAGACGTCATCATTATGTCCTATATAGAGAATATCTGTAAGTGCAACTATGTAAACCACCAATTACCCAATTCCATGAAATATAAGATCACTCTACTTCTCTTATCTAATAACCTTGGTTTTGAAATAATAAATATATAATACTTTACCTGTATTTGCATGCTAAATCTTGAGAGGGTGGAAATAGAGATTTTGTATAAAGGTTCAACTAAATTCAGGATAAAGCTAACTTGATCAATTCAATTAGTAGAATGATTAACCACTCAATGAGTTGATAATTGATGATTTACTATTAATGGGTGGTCTAAAGTGATAGTTATGGACGTTTGAAATTAGTTAAATTTGATGGACAATTGTTGGGTTTCATAAAGAATAATTAATTTTATGATAAATATGAAGGAGGCTGAATTGCTTGGAGATATAAGTAATGAAATTAATAAAGATGATAAGCCAACTATAAATTGGTTAAGAGATGGGCAAGTATAGTAAATTTGTCTATAAAGGTGCTCTATCATCAACAATAAGAGAAACAAGTAGCTTAGCTAGTTGACTGCTTAATTTGTATGGTTGAGAATTCACAAATTTTAGGTTATCCGAAATGGTTGTGTCTACACCTAATTAATTTGAAAGGGATTTATGAGTAGTTGGTACTAAATATTAGACTCCACATGTGGTTGGTAGAATTGCTACTTAGTAGTACCACAACTAAAGAAAAGGGGTTAAAATATGGCAAAAAGTAAAGGGAGTACATTTAGGATGATCGATGAAAAAATACATAAGAGATGAGTAAACTGCTAGCTTGGAGACATATCTATTGGATGAATAGTCCTAAAAGTGTAAGGAGGAAACATGAGGAAAATTTGGAGGACTATCGATAAGGAAGTAATGGTAGAGAAGCAGAAAGTTGAAGAACTATCAACTAGTTTATGAGGTTTATAAAGAAGTTCTAATTTTGAAACCTTTGTTTTTCTAAGAATTGGAAATTTATTATTCAATCTATTTTTTCAATGAGTTGAATTAAAAGCATGATGATTGATAACCTGAGAACTTTTGCTCATTGTGGAAATACACTCTGTTTTCATTAGAACTAACTTGATATACGTCATGATCAACTTGGAGAGTACTGTAGGCACTAAAAAGGCTGATTTGAAGGCACCACAATAATCGACTTAAAAACACATAACAGGTGGAATTGTTCCCTGGGTGAGAGTCCTTAAAGAAGATGGCTAAGGTAAACTAGGGTAACAGACCCTAAATGAGGAGAAATACCTACAAAATTATATGAAGATTAAGGATATTTTGTTGATCATGTTTGAAGTGGATCTTACGTATCTGAATGTTTTGAATTGGTTGGTGTTGTCATGATAATTTTGATATTATTGCATATATGAATTCGGTTGATGAATTTATAGTTCTAAAATGTGTAAATTCATTTTTGTGTATAAGAATTTTAAGTTTCAATTATAGATACATTTCTAAGGTTTAAAATTTCAAATATTTGAGAAAATATGGAAACGAGAAAATTTCAGGGGTATAGGGCAGGTGGGCTACATAAGGTGTCATCAAGTTGAGTTGCACGTGATTTCTTTTAGCCTAAGGTGTGCAACTTAAGTTGTGCGTTGGCGTGGGTGATGTGGAATTTTAGTGACACTCACATTTTCAATGCAAATAATTAATTATCCCTTTTTTTTTTTTTTTTAGGTAAAGAGAAATATCATAGAAGAAAAAACGAATCCAGGGAGTATACAAAAGAGGCACAAGAGGCCAAGGGAGAGAGAAAGAGCTAGAAAACAATACAAACCAACCTAGAAAAAACAAAAGCTAGCTCTTAAGCATAGCCATAGAAATTGAACAAAAGCAGTCTAATAAAAGAGATATCCGCATTTGGAATATAGCCACCCCAAGTAAAGAGAGAGCGGATGATTGAGTGTTTTAGTCTGAGGGTTGAGAAAACAACATCTTTAAAGACAACTCTATTTCTTTCTTTCCAAATGGATCATAAGAGAATTAATGGGGCTGCACTCCACAGAGATTTGGCTTTTTTCCTGACAGGAAAATGCAGCCAGCTTTGAAGGAATCTTTAGGCGAGGAGGAGCACAGCTTTGCCAGCCAGCAGAGAGATCCAGTTCGCTCTTACTGGAAATTGATGGATAGTGAATCGGGAATATGTTAGAGTTCTTTTCGCTTTTCAGTAGAAAAATATAAATTAAAGATATTTTGAAGCCTAATTTTTAAATTTTAGTTATAAATTGATAGTTTTATTGTCTTTTTTTTTTTTTAAATTTTCTTTATTATTGTTATTTTTACAAAGAGCCCGTCCAAGTAAAATCATCAAAGATCGAGCTTCTAAAATGAAATAATTACATTAAGTATTGTTGATATGAAAACAACAAAAATGTCGCTTCTTATTTTCAAATTTAAGACTTCAAAAAATAGTTTATTTTCCATACTCAAAAGTTTAGCATAATAATGTCTATAGACAAGACAGATCTGAACTTTCCAATTCAGATCTGAAATATTTCAAATGAGAATTTTAGGTTAAAACATTTAAAGTTCTTTATTCACCTGAAGTTTTAAATTTATGGTTGATCCCTATTCATATTATATACCATAGTTTTAGATAGTGGGGCATGGCAGATGTTAGTAAGGCAATCTACTAACATACAGAAGTTGTGACAATTCGATAGCAGTTAGTCATAAAACTCTCCCTATATCATATTCAACAAGTAACCCTACAAACTAGTATACTTACCATGAAAAACTCATTTTTTGTGATAAAGACATATCATCCCACCAATTATGAAGCATTGTACTACAACTTTTGATGTCTATGAGCCAATCATAGAGAAACTTATCAACTTGTAAAGAACACCTGACCTGAATCATTTATAATATAATAATCACAACAAAATGCTGAAATATACTATTCTGAAAAAGAAGATAGTAAATGAAAATTGATATAGTAGAGAATAAAATAAAATATTACATTTTGTCACTACTTTTATGTGTTTATCTAGAAGTCTCTCTGTCGAATTCGGGTTGGGTTGGATGGCTGGCTTTTTATCATCGATTCGGATGGGTCAATTTCTACATGTGTTCGAGACGTTGATCAGCTTGATGGGCCTAGTATTATGAGGGCCTAAGAAGGGTGGGCTTGGCAGGCCCAGGATGAGTGGGTCCAAGAGCCAAGAATTAAAATCAATTTTTTTTTTCTAACCTCTCTTTTAACTTAAAATTTAATAGAACAACTAAATTACATATCTATTTGACTTATATAATAAACTTGTAACAAAATATATATTATAAATAGGACTATATTATGTTTTTAAAATATATATATATATATATATATATATATAGAGTGAGCCCAACTGACCCATTGGGCCTAAAAACTGGCGTAAATTTAGAATTTGAGCACTTAAAGCAGGCTTGAACTTGGAGACACTGAGACCCATGGCTAGGGAAACGGTCAGATTGTCATAACTATCCCTAACATCATATATATAATCCATGTTAATCTAGAACAACCGATTAATAATCTAAGGAGAGCATAGGAGGAGGAGGAGCATGAGATTGACTTCAATATTTTGTAAATCCAACATGAGCATTAAGATAAATAGGACACGTTTATTGTCTCTCTGAAATGCCACCTTTGCCCACTCAATCCATTACGTGTTTAACATAAGCTACCAACAGTGACATCTACCTAGAAATTGTTATATTTTTTTCACGAGACTGATAGCTCATGGATATTGTTATTGTTATAGTTGGTGTTAATTAAGGTGAAAATTAACTAACCAATAAGTAGAGGAGAAATTTTAAATGAAAAATGAAGAAATTACAATTACCCGTGCTCTAGATGCCATTCGAAGTATTGCTCGCTTTCATAAGGCATTTCTCCACCTCTTTGCGCTTTCCTCATTTTGCTTTTGAGATTAACAAGCGCTTTGGCTTACTTGTTTGTTGTTTAGGTACATCAGATGGATCTACATGGTAGAAAATTGGGATCATTGTTTGCCCATTTTCTTTCACACACTCAGTGATCTTCACCAGTTCATCCAAACATCATGTTGAATGAGCATAACCTTTTGAGAAAGCGATTACGCAAAATCTCGACTCTTTAATAGATTTCAAGAGTTGTGGTGAAATCTCACTTCCTCTTTCGATTTCCTCATCATCTTTGAAGGTGTGAATTCCTCTTTCGATTAAAGCAGTATAGAGATGATCCGCGAAATTCTCCCGAGTGTCTTCCCCTCTGAAACTCAAGAAAACGTCATATTTCCATCTAGGAATTGAACCTGAAGAAGAAGAACAGGCTCTTTGAATGCTTGTTGAAGCCATTATCGTTAGGTTGATTTAGGCACAAAATCGTAAAGAAAATTACGAGTTAGGTGGCGTTTGTTTTTTGACTTAATGTTGAAGCTAAATAACTTTCAGCATTAAACTGTTTGTTTTTTTAAAATTTTCATGACTTTTTGCTGAAATTTTTTTAAAAAGTTCTGAATAGAAAAAGTGAAAATATTTGGCTTTATTCGAGGAGAATGTGTTTCACAAAAATAAGAAAAGCTGATTATTGCCCAATGAAGAAGGGTGGCAATACGCACTCTTTTAGGGATGACAGCGGGAGGGTTTGGGACAAGGAATGAATTATACATCAGGCCCACATTTCGTTTATTTTTCAATTCCCGAACTTAGAATTTCGTTTAAAAAATTAAACAAAGGCGGGATGGAGAGGAAAATTTCAAACTCGCCCCCATTTACATTATTTTTATTGTTTTTTAATTTTAATTTATATATATATATATATATATATATATATATATATTAAAATTAATATTTTCATAAAAATAAAAATATTATGAATTTTTATAAATTATTTATTAAAAAAACATTATAATAATTGTGTATTTATATTAAAGTATACAAATAAAATAATAAAAAATTATTTTAAAATATAATCGGGAAGGGGCTTATTATTATTATTTTGAATCGTGGTTTATATTCTTGTTCGGGTCAGTTTACTGTAGAAGCGATTTATTTAACTTGGTAGCTTTATTTTAAATGAAACTTGTACAAGTCGTTTTATTAAGCTTCCGAGAGATTTTAAAAATACCGTCGCACTGAGTTATTGGCGACTTATCACTTAAAAAATCGAAAAATTTCACGACAATACCAGAAATTGTGAAGCACTACGTGTCACTAGATTTCACGAGGCAATTTAGCGGTAGCGGTCGGTTTAAAGTCATCGAGATCTAGAGAATTTTAGGCTTCACGAGCGTTGATAATTTATTATTTTATTAACATTTTGTAATTTTGAAAATTTCTAATTTTCCAATGTTTTGAGAATAGCAATCGTAGGCCGTTTGGTTGAGAAAATAAACCCAAACCAGTTAAAACTTGATTAAAATTAAGCCGGCAGTAATAGTTAAGAGCGGCGGAGCGAGGCAGAAATAATCAAATGTTGTCGATTCACCTACATTCTGCAATGTTAAAAAGCGAATAAGCTTATCTTAATGCTATTAAGTGCTATTCAGTATTAAGCTCAAAAAAATTTATATTCAACATTAAATAAAAAAAATAAACACCACCTTAGTCAACGTCTATTTTCTTGAATGTTGGATAAGCCTAGCATAAATATTTAAGCTGGTGAGGAAAAGAAAAGGTGTTGTGAGTAAGGGCCGGCAATTGCCTTCCAATCAATCATGGGGGTGGTGAAAGGAAAGTGCAGGGAATTTGGCAATCGATCTTGAAGTCAATGAAGTTGCTCGCCAGCCTTGCAAATTTATTGTTACAAGATTGGTGCTTTTTAATTAAGTCATAAAATCTTAATATTTGTTATTTTATTCCTTGTGCAAGGATTTGATATAAATTGCTGGAGGAATTTCTGTTTTTGCCCCAAAGAAAAGAAGAAAAAATCTTGAGATAAGTTTCACCTGATCTACAATGCTTTCAATTGTCTCTACAATTTCGAAAACTTTTCATCTTTTATACTATTCCTTAATCCTTCCTGCATCCTCTTTATTTATCACTCATAAACTCTTAGAAGAAACCAGTAAGTATGAAACCTCTATCTTATTTTCTCTCAACTTTCTCTTCTTTCTTTTCTAATCATTCATCTTTTTTTAGGAGGGATGATTTTTGGTTATTCTTGCATAAAATAACCCCTCTATACCCATTTTTATCAATCTATTTCTAAAAAAAGTTGTCATTCCACATGGATCTGGATTTATTTTGTTTTTCATGATTTCGTCGTTTTGTTATGATATTTGGTTTTCTGTTGTCATGTTTCAACGTTTCTTTTTTATCGTCTTGGTACGACGTTTTATTTATGTGTAAACGTCGGATGGGCCAATATATTGATCAATAGCAAGCAGCAAATTAGATTATAATTAAGTAGTATGTTCTCAGGCCCAGTTATAGGTATTAGTCCTTAATAGTATTATCAAAATTTGTAAAACTTTAAGTTGATTTATTATAGCATTAACTTAGTGGGTGTTGTTTCATCTACATGGTTTTAACGAATTTGTATTTATATTTATTAATGTATTCTTAGTTTGAGTAATAAAAAAGTTTCCTTTGAAAAAAATAAAAATCCTTCTTTCATTTCTTTTTTTTTTTTTTTTTTTCACACTATTATCAAGTGGAGTCTCTCTCTCTCTCTCTCTCTCTCTCTCTCTCTCTCTCTCTCTCTCTCTATATATATATATATATATATATATATATATATATTATCTCATTATTGTTTTAAAAATCGAATTAGTTATTGGACAAAAAAATTTATTGGTTCACAATTTAGCGGTCGAACTAATGGTTCAATAGTAAACAAGTAACTTTTTTATTGACTAACCGGTCCCTTTTTAAAACATTTACAATAATTATACAATTATAATAATAATAAGGAAAAATTAGTATTAAAATCATGAACTTTTATGACTTTTGCATTTAAATCATGAACAAAAAGTTTATTTTTTAAATATAGTAATTTTCATGAATTTTGTTTTTATATCCTAACAAGACTTCGAATTTCTACCTTGTCTAACGTGGCATGATAAAATGACGTCGTTTTGATGCCAGAACTTCAATTAAAATGAAAGTTGGAAAATAAAAATAAAAACAATGAAAATTGCTATATTTTAAAAGCAAACTTTTCATTCAAGACCAACTGCAAAGGAGTCATGAAAGTTAGGATTTTACTAACTCTCTAATAATGAAAAAGAATAATTGATAAAAAAGTAATCTACGTAATACCTTCCAGTTGGTAGAACGTTGATCGCCCAAAAGGAAAGGCATCCCGAAATTTGATTGGTAAAGCGTTTGCACTTAAAAACGAAGGCGTCCCAGGGGATATCCAGGTCTGTATTTCAATGAAAATAATTTACTACATGAGTTGAGTCACATAAGGTTGAAACAAGTCAACGCACTTACCAACGTTGACCAGAGTCAATGAAGAAGATCATACAATCTTACCATAATATGCATGATCCAAGAACCTTCGAAGCTTTCCTGTTTGAAAATCGGGTTGTCTTTACAAATAGGAGGGCGCCACGTGGCGGCTTCTAGGGCCAGGGCCCGGCCCGGTCGTAATATATATATATATATATATATATATATATATATATATATATATATTCAGTGATAATCAGCAAAGAAATACCATCAAGAATTGAAGAAACCGTTTGAAAACCGTTTTCTGTTGTAAAAAACAAGAAAAAGAGAACTGACAAAAAACGCTAAATCCAAAAAAATAAGAGCTGTGAATTAAAAAACTATTCTGAAAAACAAATTTCCGAAATAGAATCAAACAGGCCCAAAAATTCTCAATCCCAGCAAGTAGTTTGTACAACATACTAGATCAGTGAACATGTTAAAAATAATCTATAAAACATGTTAAAAATATTTATTTATTTATAGGGTTTTAAAAACTGTTTTTCATTAAAAAAAAATGTTTTTGAAAATTATATTTTAAACTGTTTTTTAACTAGTTATCATTTAAGCCTTCAGAATATCGTTTGATCACCTTTTTTTTCAAATTAGAAGTATTAACCATAACTTTTATAAAAATTGAGATATAAAGATTTTTAGTATTACTCAAATTTAAAATTTTCTAAAAGATAATTTTGAAGACATATGATATATTTTTACTTATTGAACTATATATATTATAGGCAATATAACTAAACAAACACTTAAAAATGAAAAAGATGCACAAAATTTAATAACCCTTTAAATAGCTCTTTCTGCTGCCGATGGGTCGTCTTCCAAATGCTCAAGAAAGTCCATGCATGAGCGTTGTGGAATTGTTCAATCCATCATCTTTGGCATAGATAAGATCAATGCCACACTTTCCACTTTCATATGGGCACACCACGAAGTAAACCTTCAACAATCTATACTTATTGAATGAAACATCTCCCTTAACAGCAACCTTAGTCGGATAATAAGGTCACTTGTTTAGTTAACGAAAATTTTTATTTCTATCACGAAATTCGAATATGAAAATTTTGATGTATTCAATGTCTTTTTAGTTTTTCATTTCGAAAATCGTTTAAATCTTGAATTTGGTTGAAAATACGTTTTCATTTTCAACCCCATTTGGTTGAATTTAATTCGAAAACAAGGAAAACAGCTTTTAACTGTTTTCTGATTCATATATAAAATGTTGAAAATAGTGAATTCATTTTCTTTGTTTTCAAAATTTGTTTTCGTCTTATTCTCGTAACAAGCAGCGTTTTCTTTGTTTTTCGAAAAGTTTGAATAGAGAAAAGCAGAGAAAATTTTATCTACCCTGCTAAGCAGGCACAAGTCACCCACACTTTCCACCCCTTCTTGTAGCATCCCGAGGAGTCAAGAGATCATCCACAATTCTGACTTGCTCACCAAGGGCGGGTTCGCATTTAAACTCTGAGGGTGGATCCTCGCCCTTCGGCTTCGTATAAACTTTCTCCTCGGGAGAGCAAGGAAACTCCAAGTAAATCAATATTCTCGTACCAATTGAGAGGAAGATGCATTATTATTTCATTTCCCAAATTTTGATGTCCTATCCAGCTTTGGAACTCTTTCTTCCATCAATAAGAAGACCCAATCCTTTGCCATCATATAGAGGCAAGGAATAAATATATCGGATAGACAAACCCACGTTATTGAGAATTACATGCCATGAAAATTATACTTGAATATCGATTTGAAAGCGATCCTGCATTAACTTGGTATGACTGCGTAGCGTGATGGGCATTTGTATCACGTCTATTTCGTAGACCTAATGGAAGCTCGGGAATTTCGAAGTACTTGTAATTATGGTTCAAGGTTACGGTATTGATCAACGACTCAGGGTCCTCAAATATCGATCGCGATTGTATCGGTCATATATCGACTAATACACAATCGGATAAATAAAAAGTTCTAAAGAAATATTATACAAATTAGTAGAGAAATGTGATGGAATTAAGTGAGTTAAAAATTAATAAAAATATTTATCCTTGTATTTAATATTATTTAAGTAATTATAAAAGTATTTATTGAAATAATTATTAAATAATTATTATAAAATTGTGTATTATAAAATTAATCAATTTAATCTAAGAAATTTATTATATAAAGAAAATTATAATCATTAGAACATATTAATATCAATAATAATAATATTTTTTAAAAGAGTAAATTATTTTAGCATTTGATATTATAAAAATTAAATATTAATTTAAAAAGTAATTTGATCTTTATCTTTAAAATAATTCTTTAAATTAATTTAAATAAAAATATTTTTTTGTTACTAAAGTAGATTTTTCACCTTGTCATTAAAGTATTAAATTAGATTAGTTTTTCTTGTTAGAACTAATTAAAATTTTTTGAAAGGATAAATAATTAAATTAATATTATAAAAAATTAGAGATACGGATTAAAATCTTCATGGTATTTTTAATAGCATAAGATTCGTTCACATGTCTAGTTGGTAGAGTCTTTAAAGTTTAAAAATGTAGAACATTCAAGGAGGGGTAGGGCTATAGTTGAAGTCATTGGAGATAGTTTGCCACATTATAACAAGTTATCAATTAAAAAATGGCATAGATTCAATCCATAAAAAAATAGCATACAATTCAATATTTTTTTTTTTTGACATAATATAATTTTATTAATATTATAATTAAATCTAAATTTTATTAATGAAATACACACCTCTTCACTTAATAAATAATATAAATAAATTTGGCTGAACTTTTGACAACTCATCTCCTTCGCTCTCACTTCTCCCAAGCAACCCGCTCATCTTCTTCGTTATCCCAAGCAATTGGCCCTTTGTTTCGTTGTACATGATTGAGTGACAAACCACTATAGCTGCACCTCATGTCAGTTCCAGCTGTTTGCGAGTCTCCCACCATCCACGACATCCAAGTGTGTGTAGGGGTTTGAGAACTAAGTCGACCTAGGTAGGGAAAGTTTTTATTTTTGGTTTTATGAAGAGAAATCTCATAAGGCGATGAAATTTTTTTGATTTTTTATTCTTTGATCTAGAATTTCATATTTCTCTACAAAAATTTGATTTTTCCATTTTGAGATGGGAAACCATATTTTTTCTTTTGTAATTTGACCGAGGCAGCCAAGTTAACACGAAATCTCGATAGAGTCGCCCGAGTCTTACCAATTTATTGCCGAGTTTTGTGTTGTATCGTATCGAGTATCGGAATCGGCACAGCCAACCTCGAGGCGAATACAACTTGGTTGAGTCGTACCGAAATAGGCTGAGTTTTCGGACCTTGCTTGCAATGACTCATCTTAAGGATTATGAACTTACAGAGGTTACTCATGTGAGGAGGCGTCTTACAAAAATTGTTCTCGCTTAGATTTAACACATGGAGTGAAGGTAGATTGCAAACTTAGACAAGTGATTCCTTGTGTTAGAGCATCTCCAACCATTCTTCATTTTTAACTTTATCTCTGTATTTGGAGATTTTGACCCAAAATGCACCCTTGATCATCCTCTTTGCATCTCCATTTTTAGAAATGTAGATATTACATCTCAAAATATAGAGATCCACTATTCACATTTCCAAAATTTTGAGATGTGGGCTAGTAATTACTATTCACCCTATTATTTTAATATTATACTAGTATTATCTCATTATTTTTCTTATAATAATAAAATTATTATTTTAATAATATTTTTATATATATATATATATATATATATATATATATATATATATATATATATATATATATATATAAGCCATTCTTATTTTTAAGATATATTTATTTTTTATTTTTATTATTTTATTAATTTTTAATTATTTTTAAGTATACAATATAGTAAAATGATTTTAATAAATTTGAATAATTTAAATTTTATTAAAATTGCTTTTGATAATGATATAATACATTTTATTTATATTGTAAATACAATACTTTAAGATTTTAATTAACTAATTCAATAATTTCTTAGAAATAAAAATAGAACTTCAAATTGAAAATAAAAAGAACATAGGGATTATCATATGATATTTTGCACATCATTTTACTTAAAAACTAATACATTTGAGAACCTTTATCTTGCTAATTTGTTTTATGGCCTGCAAGAAGCTATTGAAATTGTTTTATTTATCTTATCATATCCAAGCTTAGGAATAACGTGGCATTAAAATCAGCAATCTTTCGTAAGTTTCAACTTCGTCTTCTATAATCATATTATGCATTATTATGCGTCTTTGTTATAATATCATGAAATCTTGTTTATTCGATAATATCATGAAGTCGTGATTTCATATCTTATCCATTTGAGAGCAGTATTTTAAGGTGAAAAAAATGGAGATTATTGAAAAAATAACTTGCAAATCCATGAAAGTGAATCAAGTGGTCATGATAATGGTTATTTTTGATGAATATAGCCAGTCAAAAAATTATGGAGGTAATATACCACCATATTAGTTTTTATATTGCATTTTTATCATTTGGTTAATGTAATTTTATTATGTATATAGCTTTTATGAATGTTGTTTTATTTTGTAATATAATATGATGCTCTATAATATAATATTTATTAGTTTAAAATGCATTTTAGGTTTTTTAATATATTTTTATTTATTGTAATTTTAGTTATTTAATATAATTTCATATTTATGTTTAAATAAAATAAAAATATTTATATATCATATTCTTAAAAATAGCCAAAATTTGATAAAATAAGATTTGAATAATGAATAGTGATTTTGAGTTAAAAATTGAGATTGTTGTTAGGTTAAAACTCTAAAAGTGGCTATCGTCACCGGAATATGGAAAAAAATATCAATCTGGAGTTGAAAATAAAGATTTATGATTGGAGATGTTCTAAGGGGGAACAAGTGGGAACCACATGCGAATGATGGGGAGACACGTGGAAGACGGGGGAGGCAAGCAGATTCGTTAATTGTTCTTCCCATTATCATGCTTGTATTTCCAATATAACGAAAAATATGAAACACAAGAAAAATATGAATAATGGGTAAAAACTAGCATATTCTATCAAATTTCTCTTGTTTAATTTCTTTTTGGAGAATACTTTCCCTAGAAAAAAAAAACACATTCCCTGCTAAAGTGTGAAAAAAAAACACTTTCACTGGTGAGTGTAAAAAAAAACAGATCACTACCCGCATCCTCCCGTGCTGAACATCGTCTTCATGGCGCCGTCCTTGTCGAGCGGTTATTAACTACTGTCTTTGTAAACGCCGAGTTGGCGGTGAGCGATGAAAACTTCATCATTGTCTTCTTTGGAAGCAGTAAAAGCCAAATCTCTTCAGTGCATTGTACCATGCATTTTACGGTACCCCTAGTCTGGTTGATTTTAATCAACTGTCAAAACAGAAAAAAATAATAATAAACAAAAATAAAATCAGCTAATGGAGAAAATAATTTAATAAACTAAAAAAATCATTCTTTGAACCAGCCAAAATTTTCCTTATATATATATATATATATATATTATCTCATTAATGTTTTAAAAATCCGATCAATTATTGGATAAAAAAAGTTATTGATTGGCTTGATTCAATATTCGTTGATGATTGATAATGTAACTTCTTTTTGTGAATAACGAATTCCCTTTTTAAAACATTTTATTGAATAACGGGTCCCTTTTAAAAAAACATTTATAGTAATTATACAATAATAATAATAATATAGGGAATTTATTATTAAAATCATGAGCTTTTATGAGCTTTTGCATTTAAATTACGAGCAAAATGTTTGTTTTAAATATAAAAACTTTCATGAATTTAGTTTTTATATTAAATAGCTTCGAACTACTTGTCAAACACTTGTGATAAAATGGCGTCGTTTTGATTCACAGAAGCTTCCATTACAAAATGAAGAGAGTTGGAATATAAAAATAAAAATAATAAAAGTTGTTATATTTAAAAAGAAAACTTTTCATTCAAGATTTAAATGCAAAAGTTATGAAAGTCTAGGATTTTAATACTAATTTTTCCTAATAATGAAAAAACGAATAATTAATAAAAATGAAGTGATCCCACATACCTAACTCTAGTAGTGAAGTGTTCAACATAAAGCAACACGCACATCTAGGGAGGGGATATTCAAGTTTGAGTTCCAATGAATACAATTTATTACATTATAACAAAGTACTTAGTTGTAAAAATAAAAAAAATAAAAAAAGAGGGTCCAGCCCATTATGAATTGATGAGTTGAGTCACATGATGTTGAAGTAAGTCAACGCACTGTCGAAGCTTTCCTGTTTGACAGTCAGGTTACCTTCACAAATAGAAGGGCGCCACGTGGCGGCTAGAGGCTGCCCAGTCGTAACAGTTGAATGGAAGAAACTGGTATATAACCATATATATATATATATATATATATATATATATATATATATATTCGGGTGATAATCTGCAAAGAAATACCTTCAAGAATTGAAGAAACCGTTTGAAAACTGTTTTTTTTTTTTGTAAAAACAAAAAGAGTACTAAAAAAATAAGTAGAACACAAAAATGAAAAAACGCTAAATCCAAAAAATAAAAGAACATGTTTCTGTGAATTCAAAAACTGTTCTAAAAACCAAATTTCCAAAACAGAATCAAACAAGCCCAAAAATTCTGAATCCCAGCAAGTAGTTTGTACAACATACTAGATCAGTGAACATGTTAAAAATATTTTATAAAAATGTTAAAAATATTTCAAATTTTAAATAGTTATTTATTCTATAAAATCATTAAAAAATATAAAAAAAAAACTGTTTTTGAAAATTAATTGTTAAATTGTTTTTGAACTAGTTATCAAATAAAACTTTTTTTTTAAAACTAATCACTTTTAAAACAATGTAATAAACTGTCCTAATTATAAACAAAAACTTCAAAATATGGTTTGATTATTATTATTTTGCAAATAAAAAATATTAACCATAACTTTTATAAAAATTGAGATACAAAGATTTTTACTATTACTCAAATTTAAAATTTTCTAAAAGATAATTTTGAAGACATGACATATTTTTACCTATTGAACTATATATATTATAGGCAATATAACTAAACAAACAGTACTTGAAAATGAAAAACATGCGCAAAATTTCTTTAACCCTTTAAAAAGCGGCTCTTTATAGCTGGAGTAATTAAAGTGATCAAATCTTTCAAAGAAAGTCCACGCATGAGCGTTGTGGGATTGTTCAATCCATCATCTTTGGTATAGACAAGATCAATGCCACACTTGTCCATTTTCACATGGGTACCACGAAATGAAGCCTTCAACAATCTATAGTTGTTTGAATGATACATCTCCTTGACACCAACCTTAGGATAATAAGTCACCCACACTTGATATGATACACCACCCTCACTATAGCATCCACAAAAGGAGTCCAAAAAGAGGTCATCCACAATTCCGGTGCTCGTCAAGCGAGTTCACATTTTAAACTACAAGGAGGTGGATCCTCACCTTTTGACTTTCTCTCAAATCCATTAACTGGATTAATGTGGAATAAAGAGAACAGAGAAAATCCAAGTAAATCATTATTCTCATGCCAGTTGAGAGGAAGCTGCATTATTACTTCATTTCTCATATTTTGATGCCTTATCCAGTCTCGAAGTCCACTACTTCCATCAATAAGAACTGGCCCTTGCCATCATATAGAGACCCTCGAATAAATATCGAGATAAGACAAACCCGTTCAAGATCCTGTACAAAAGTAATTAACATGTAAGTCCAATATTGTCTGTACATATCAAGAGTTATGTGCCATGAAAAATATACTTACCCGAATATCTGATTTGAAGCAATCGAGAAGGGACCGCAATAACTTGGTTTGACTCTGCAACGGAAACAATGATGGACAACCATGTACATCTATTTCTCGTAGACTTGATGGAAGCTCTGGAATTTCCGAAAGCCACTTGCAATGATTCATCTTAAGGATTACGAGCTTACGAGGAGGTGCGATGTGAGGAAGGCGTCTTACAAAAATTGTTCCCGCTTAGATTTAACACTTGCAGTGACGGTAGATTGCAAACTTGCCGGGTGATTCCTTGTCTTTGGGTTAGGGTAACCAAATCCTAATTCCTCGACCCATATAAAATGCAGCTATCGCTCAGGTTTGCATCCTTTTGATCTTCACAATAACTCTTAGATGATCCCTCGGGTCTAGGATTCTCAGATTGAGGGCTCCCAGGTTCTGGGATATCCGATTGCGAGCTCCCAGGTTCTGGAACCTCAAGCTCTAGGTTTCCTGGTTGTGGGGTCTCAGGTTCTAGGCTCCTAATAAGGAATTCAGGTTTTAGGTTCCTAAGAGGTAAGAAGCCAGGTTCTAGTATCATAGCACCTCCTCCATGCAATTTCCTATACCCAAAACTCAGCACACTTGGAAATTTGTCAAGTTTTGGGCAGTTATGGACAAGAAGAGTTTTAAGATATCTCAAATTACAAATGCTTTAGGGGAGAAACTCTCTCAAGGTTTTCCTGATGTGCTAAATCCAAATATCCAATCCCTTTTAAATGCACAATCGATGATGGTAGATTTTTTATACCTGTTCCATCTAAATAAAGCTCTCTTAAATTTTCCATCACGTCCATAATTTCTGGAAAACTGCTTAGTTTAGAACAGCCAGTGCAACAAAGAGTCTTAAGATGTTTCAATTTATAAATGTCTCCTGGAAGATTCCTAAGCTTTTTGCAACCTATCCAATTCAAACAAAAATAACTAAATAAAGTATAACCAGTAAATTAACAGCTTCTACCTCTACTGTATGCAACAAATGAATGGACCTTAATTCGTAAAATTTAATTACTACCTTTTAACAGTGTATCTCCAAGTTAGGCACACTCGAGAAGTCCGGAATTTTAATGAGATGTTGTGAATGACTGACATTTAAGACCTTTAACTTCTTAAAAACCTGCAATAAAATAAAGTTTGTTTTCAAGAATAAGATTTCATGGACACTAACACTAACGTAAACTTTAATATATCCAAATTAGTAATTGTTCATGTTATCACAAAGGGCTTCTCTATCTTCTCTCAAAAGGTTTTTAACTTCTGAAAAACCTGCAACAAAATAAATTTTTTATTTTTGTAAATAAGATTTCACGAACATTAAAACTAATGCAAAGTTTAAATATAGCCAAATTGACAAGCATACCTTTTTATCCCAAAGAACTTCTATACCGCTACTTTGCAAGCTGAGTTCAACTAGGTTCTCTCCATGAAAATTTGATGGCAAGCATTTCAATGGGTATCCATCCCAATGGAGATATCTTAAATCATCGGAAGGAAATGTAAAGTCTCTAGGAAGGTGCTCTCTAGGAATGCACTTGTTTTCGCAATATTTCATCATAGAGTCATGCTCTACATCATGATGAACTTCGAGTAATCTAAGTCTCTCCATCTTTTTGAAAGCCTTGGTAGTGAATCGTATTTGTTTCGATGTCGACATGTCTAGTGTAATCCCTTCAATCGCTTTTGTCCCCTAAAAGAAATAATTAGTTGTGAATATATAAGTAAAACAGTACCTGGCTAATTACCGAAACATTGAAACAATAGATGTCATGAGTTTATGTGAAGCTAGCACTTACTGTACTTTTTGTCAACACATGAGAGATGTCTTCACCTTCCCATAGTCTGCTCCTTTCTCCCGGTTCTTTCAAGCATTGTTCTCGAACAATTTCCCACCCCATATGTTGTAATAAATCATGCATATCCAATTTATTGTTTGAAGCTTGATTAGAGACACTTATCAACAAGATTTCTAATCCCAATCTCTCCGCATAAAAATTGCAGCCATCTAAATTCTTGAAACAAAATCTTTGTCTTTCCCTTGAAAAAAAACATGCTATGTCAGAAATATGTCCCTTCTCTCCATATCATGTGACCCATCAAAACTTATTTTAAGGACACTTTTGATTTCCATAGGAAATTTGCTTCTTAGTTTCGTTAATGAGCTATCCCGATTCGGGTATTGTCTTGCTAAAAGAAAGATACCTAAAATTTAAATTTGCTAATGGGGGCCTTTAGCATAGTCTATAGCACCGAACCAAAAAAGTTCTTGTAATCATCCTTAGGAAGACTTTGCTTAAAAATGCAGGCTCAAAAAAGCTCAATAGATTCTTCATAATTCAACTCCTTAACTTCATATGCTTCATCCACTCCATGAAAAGTAAGCAAATGTTTATTTCTAGTTGTTATGATAATTATACTCCCTCGACAAAACCAGTCATGCTTTCCAACTATGTATTCTAATTGACTTAAATCATCCACATTATCAACAACAATCAGAACCTTTTTTGAATGCAATCGATCCTTTATCACACTGACTCCTTCATCAACATTATGGTATTTATAAATATTTCTTCCATTAAGGATATCATTAAGAAGATTTTGTTGTAATTGAAGTAGTCCACACCAATTTCCAATTTCTCTTACGTTCGCCGAAACTCCAACCGTCAATTTATATGAGATACTATTACAAATAACTTTGGCAATGGTAGTCTTACCAATGCCAATTCCCATAGATCCCACGATCATGCGAGACCTCATTGACTTATTGTTTATAAGTGATTTAAGTTTATCGAATACAAATCCATTCCAACTATGTTCTATACATTTAGAATTTTACAATTGTTGATCTGAATTTCATTGGCAAATCTCTTAATAAACACAGATTCATGCCTGCAATTGTAAATACAATGTACATGTAAAGTTAAATAACTTTGGTATTATTCATAAAGTTAAATAGTAGAAAATTGAATATAAAATTAGAAGTATCAAAAGATATTATTAAATTATTGATATATGTGCTTGTTCATTAATCAACTATTTCAAAAGTTGAAAATGAAGGTACCACATGAATTGCTCTTGTTTCTTGTTTCACGTCATGAGTTCAACTATAAGGCAAATTGCACAACTTAGTTCATTCATCATGAAACTAGAAAAATGGTGGAGGAGAAAAAGATCTTATTTTTATTATCTTTGAAGGCCTAAGATTAAGTTTCAATGTGCCTTTTTGAATTTTTGGTTAGATGGGGAGTAGGTGTTTGTTAGAAAAGTTCAATAACTTTGGTTATGTCTTCTCAACCTATGATAGGTAAACTACATGTTATTGCAACATATAGGAAAAGAGTTAATACGAGATAAATTATTAGAAGGGAAATAATTTCTCATAAAAGAGAGAAAATTTGTAATTTTCAATATTCAGAATGGTTTGAATATTTAATATGAGATTTTTTTTAGTAGGTATTATAAACTCCAGTTATTTTTATAAAGTTATAGAAGCTCTAAAAATAACAATCTAAGTCGCATATCTTGAGAAATATTATAATACCTTCGTGCTAAAAATATAGAAAATGGATAAAAAAACATAATGATTCAAGAAAGATAGTTTTGAAGTACATATATTTCTCAAAATTCTAGGATGCTTCTAATTAGAATCTAGATCCTAAGTTATTTTATATATAGTAATTAGACTCAAAAATGAAATAAAGGTGGCTAATGCCACTTGATTTCAAATTCATCTATAGGTCTCAACAAGTTTTCAACATGTATGCTAAGACAACTTTGGATTATAGGAGTTTTTATACCAAGTAACTTGTTCTAGGTTTATAAATTATTTGATTTTTTTATGAATTTATCAGATAATATATCGTAAGAGTTTCAAGGATTTTAGGACTAATGTTTTCAAGAAGAAAACTCAAGAATTGAGTATGCTTTCATCATACTTTACTTGACTATATCTATGGATTAGGATGCCTTCGTTGATGATCTGTTAGTGCCCATTTAACTTAGTTAATGATTTTTGAGGTGTCTAGACTCATTAATGGACTCATAGGCTAATGTTTCATTTGGAGTTCGATAATTGTTGCTTAGATTATAATTTTCAAAGAGCTCATAAATTTCAATTTAGGCATGCATTTAAGTCATAAGCGAAGCCATAAGCCATAAACCACAGGGATTCAATTTCCAACCACTTCTAATCTTAAATTTTTGAAACCTTATAGAATAATTTATTTCACATGCCCAATTTTTAGCACAATTAACCCATTGGTACGAAAGATTTGAAGTTTTTCAACTCACATATCTTTGTTCAAAAGATTTTAAATGAGAATTTGGCCTAAAACGTTAACATTTCTTCTTTAATCAACATCTCAAATACTAATAACCTACGTTGATCCTTTGTTAATCTTTTAGACAAAAGTAACCAGTAGCCTTTACCATGGAGAAGTCATGGCAGACAAATGGTTATTGGTCATGACTCTTGGTAAATTCTATTCAAAGTGTAACTATGCAAAGCAATACACTTACCATGGGAACTTATTTTTATGACAAAGATAAAATGTTTCATTAATTATGAGATAGTACATGGCAACTTTGATATCCATTAATTAGTGCTTTAACAGACCAAACTTTATCAAGTTGTAAGGAACACTTAACATCAATTTTTCATGCAACTCCTAACACAAGTCATATACATCAGGGTATGCTCAAATTTAATATAATGCATAACAAGATAATTATTTTAAAAACTGGTATTATTGAAGATTAAATGATGGTATATCAAACCATTACTTACAAGGTTTCTATCCTAAAGATTAAATCATGGTATATCAAACCATTACTAACAAGGTTTCTATCCTAACAATATAGAATCCATCTTAGTCTAGAACAACGAATATAATAATCAATTTATGCAAATATGTTTTTTTTAAGTGAGTTTTTTTTTTTTTGATAGGCAAAAGATATGTATATTTTTTAAGTATTATACTTTAAAAATGTAGATGATTTTAAGTATTATATTTTATCGTAATAACTGAAGATCTTTTTCTAAATCTGATTTAGGTAAAATTTTCTAATTCTTATAGTTGATTCATTCTCCTTAAATCATAAATTTCATAAATTGAAAATATTAAAAGTACGTAGTTGTTAACCTAAAAGAGAAAGAATTATTTAGGACATTTGGCAAACCTAGAGATCATTCTTATTATTTTTGTATGAGTTAAGTATTTCTGGTACTTGAAAAGATAACAAGACGTAAAAGTAAATGCATAATTATTTCAAAAAAATTAAGTCTAAATGAAAGAAAATGCATCATTAATTCTCTCCTTTTCATCTTTCCTTTTTATTTTTCTTCCTGTTGTTGGCAAAGCTTCAAGGGAGAGCAATGGTTAGAATACAAAGTGAGTCTTCCACTCACTCTCTATCAAAAGTTGCTACACCAGAGAAGCATGGTTTATTCTCACTAATGGATGGTGCTGGCTAAAGTTTCTCTCCATGTGAATGGAAGATAAAGGACTGTCTAACTCTAAATCCTAAGAATGTTTACATATCAAATTCTACTCAAGGGATTACTATAATCATAGATTTTAGAATCATGAATCATTAAGATTATCCAATGAGACATACTATCTTAAAACCAAGAGGTTTCATTATGTCTATTTAGAGAATATCTGTAGTCAACTATGTAAACCACCAATTACCCAATTCATGAGAAAATATGTGATCACTCTTCTCTTATTTAATAACCTTGATTTTAAAATATTAAAGTATTTGTAAAATACTACCCTAATATTTAGGTGCTTCTAAATCATGAGAGGTGGAAATAGAGATTTTGTATAAAAGTTCCAACTAAATTCAAGGATCGCTAACTTGATCAATTCAATTAGTATTGATAGTTTACTATTAATGGAGTGAATTACAAAGTGATAGTTATGGACGTTTGAAATTAGTTAATTTGATGGACAGTTGTTGGGTTTCATAAGAATAATTAAATTTTCCTTGATAAATATGAAGGAAGCCCAACATGGTGGCAGAGATATAAATAATGTAACAAGATGATAAACCAACTATAAATTGGTTAGAGATGGGCAAATATAGTAAATTTATATAAAGGTGCTCTAGCATCAACAGTAGGAGAAACAAGTAGCTTAGCTAGTTGACTGCAATTTGTATGGTTGAGAATTCACAAATTTTAGGTTATCAGAAATGGTTGTGTCTGCATGATTAATTTAAAAGAAATTTGAGTAATTAGTTGAGAATTTACTAAATATTAGACTCCATGTGGTTGGTAGAATTGCTACTTGAAGGCGCACCAGCTAAAAGAAAAAGGGTTAAAAATATGTGAAAGTAAAGAAATTTATTTAGGACGATCAGGTGAAACATAAGAGATGAGTAAGCGCTGGCTTGGGGACACATATCTATTGGGTGAATGATCCCCAAAGTGTAAGGAAACATGAGAAAATTTGGAGGACTATCGATAAGGGAAGTAATGGTAGAGGAAGCGAGAAAGTTGAAGAACTATTAGCTAGTTTATGAGGTATATAAAGCTCTAATTTTGAAACCTTTGTTTTTCTAGAATTGGAAATTTGTTATTTGATCTATTTTTCCAATGATGGTGAATCATGAACAATGAGGATATGTAGATCCAATTTGGGTTGGGCCGGGCTTTGCATATTGTTTGGGCTGCCTTGATCCACAGCACGGATCTTTATTAGCGGGTCTAGGGCAGTGGGCTTGCGGGAGCCAAGACAAATTAGTCGAGCCAGAATTAAAATCAGAAAAAATTTCTAACCCCTCCCTCTAGCTTAAAATTTAATGCAACAACTAAATTACACATTTATTTGACTTGTATAATAAACTTTTAACAAAATATATATTATAAATAGAGTTATATTATGTGCTTTTTAAAAAAAAAAAAAGATATGGAGTGGACCCACCTAGCCATTGGACTAAGCAGAAGCTCGTTGTCGGCCAGTTCTAAAAACGCTGGCGAGTCGGATTTGGACCCAAAACAAGCCTCTACCTTTTCGGAGACTAGACTTATGACGAGGGCTATCCAATTGTCATAACTTCTATCCTAACATCATATATATATATAATCCATGTTAATCTAGAACAACCGATATAATAATCAAAGGAGAGCATACGAGGAAGAGCATGAAATTGACTTCAATATTTTGTAAATCCAACATGAGCATTAAGATAAATGAGGCGTTTATTGTCTGCCAAGTACCACCTTGCCCACTCAATCCATTACATGTTTAACATAAGTTACCAACAGTAACATCCATCAATTCTAGAAATTGTTATATTTTTCACGAGACTGATAGCTCATGGATATTGTTATTGTTATAGTTGTTGTTAATTAAGATGAAAATTAACTAATAAGTAGAAGGAGAACTTTAAATGGAAAATGAAGAGAATTATAATTACTCGTGCTTTAGATGCCATCCAGAATATTGCCGCTTTCCTTAAAGGCATTTCTCCACATCTTCCGCCTTTTCCTCATTTTTGCTTTTCAAGATTAACAAACGCTTTTTCAAAACTTCCTGTTTGTTTCCGTACATCAGATGGATCTACATGGTAGAAAATTGGTATCATTGTCTGCCCATTTTCTTTCACACACTCAATGATCTTGACCAGTTCATTCAAACACCACCTTGAATGAGCATAGCGTTTTGAGAAAACGACTACGCAAAATCTTGACTCTTCAATAGCTTTCAAGATTTTTGGTGAAATCTCACTTCCGCTTTCGATATCTTCATCATCTCTGAAGGTGCGAATACCTCTCTCAATTAAAGCAGCAAAGAGATGATCTGTGAAATTCTTCCGAGTGTCTTCACCTCTGAAACTCAAGAAAACATCATATTTCCATCTAGGAATCAAGCTGAAGCTGAAGGCGAAGAAGAAGAAAGTGTTTAGATATAAGGCTTATCGTTAAGATTGCTTCTGCCACAAAATCCCCACCCAAGAAAATTAAGAGCTGATCATATTTCAGCCTGTGAGAAGGAATAAGCCTAAAGGGAGCAGTGGCCACGCCCTCGAGGTGTCAAGCCATCCGTAGTTCAGTTCTTAAGAAATAATTTATTTATTTTTAATAAAAGTGAAACATGGATGAGAGTTTTTTAAACTTTTACATTATTTATAAATACAAAGTAACTTCGTAGAAAAAAAAAGACAATAAACCCAGTATAAAAGAGCTGAGATCAAATAATGAGTTTGCATGCTCTCATGCATCCCACAAACCCAGTATCCAGAAATTAATAAGACAATAAACAAAGAATGGAACAGAGAGGAAACATGAGAACCAAAACTCTTACCAAAACCCTTACTAGCCCAACCCTCGTCTTAAGTATAGTCCACCCTCTTTAGCCTTCTTCTCACAGTCTTCCACAATCTTTGTGATTCTTCTCCTTGCTTTTTTCTCCCCTCTTCTCTATTTTTTCTTTTTCTCTCTTTTTCCCAATGATGGCTGCCTCCTTCGCTATTTTCCCAAAAAACCTCTGGTTGCCCTTCTCACCAAGACTAGCTTTCTTTTTATACTACTTCAAAATGAGACCCTAAAATCAAGGTCACCACATTTCTCCAAGTGTCAAACATCAACTGGCTTAAAAAAGATCATTTAAAACAGCCCATAGACTCCCAATAGCCCAAAGAGTTTCAAGAGCCCCAAAGCAATATGGGGGGTCTACAGTATCATACCCGAATATTAAAAACCATGATTCTAGGATGTCAAATGATTGCCCAAATAGCCCCAAAGCAATATGAGGGTCTACAGTATCATACTATAATATTAAAAACCATGATTCTAGGATGTCAAATGCTTGCCCAAATAGAATTTTGAAGATTACTCTTTCTCCTCTGCATGTCAATTATTTTAAAATCTAAACACCTATATTTCACGAATTTCTATGTTATAAATCTCTAGTATGTGAATAAGCAATAAAAGTGAATAATATTCATACAAAGAAAATAAAAAATGATAAGTTAATTTTTATTTTTTAACAAAGAAATTGAACAGGGAGCAGATCTAAAAAAAATGTTATTGGGATACGTATGAATGAAGAATGAGGATACTTTTGATGAAACCAATTTCACCGTACATATAAAAACAATATAAAATCATTGTGATGTTATAAAAAAAAACAAATTAAACAAAAGGATAACCATATGTTAATATTTACCTCAAAATTTTGTCTTATTAATTTATTACAAAATAAAATCTCATTTTACTTCCACATGAATCTAGGAGGCTTTATTATCTCTTTTGCAAACTTCATCATACATTTCTAAAACTTCCTTGGAAATGTTTAAGCACCTAAGGATTGAATGATTAACTGACTTTTGATCAATTTTAGTACAAAATATGTACTAAACGGTAGGTTTTTAAATACCTAGCTCGTATATCTATATGAGAGGTAATGAGCCTCATATGTATATATATATGTGTGTGTGAGTATAATTAGAGAACGGAAAAGGAAACTAACTCCTAATTTACAACCATGAAAAGGAACTAGACCAGTCATACGAAGATTATATTACTTTCCTAAAACAATTTTTAATAGGGACTCAACGCATCCTATAACACTCCTTTCAAGTTGGACCATAGATATCTATCATGTCCAACTTGAATAAGTGTTCTTCAAACATAAGTTATTATTGCAGCCCTTAGTTTGAAATCCCACTAGTTGTCACTTGGATGTAATATAGGGCAAACACCGGCTCTTCTTCAATCTTCTCTTTAATGATAGGAGGAGGTTGTTAAAATGTCTATCTACTTCTATGTGTTTGGGTATGGTCATGGTGAGTTGGATTGTGACTAATACTGATTGCTAACTTATTGTCATAGTAAAATAGTATAGGATTCTCATTTTAAGGAGAAAGCTCAAACATGATTCTTTTTAATCATAGAAGTTCACATATTCCATATGCAAGAGCTCAAAGTTCAGCCTCAACGTTGCTTCTTGCTACCACTGGTTGCTTTTTGCTCCTCCAAGTCACTAGGTTACCCTATATAAATGTACAATACCTAGTAGTAGACTTTCTATCACTAGCTTACCTAGCCCAATCAGCATCAGTGAATGCTTCTATCTTCCTTGAATCAATTTTTTTTTAATAGAAGCCCTTTCCCAAGTGTTCCCTTGAGGTATCTCAAAATACAGTGAACTGCTCCTAAATGTTCCTCATAAGGCTCATGCATAAATTGGCTGCGATTCGTGTATGAGCCATGTAAATTAAACGCCCCCACCAACCTTTGATATCTTCCTTTATCAACGGGGACCTCTCCCTTCTTATACCCCAGCTTGTGATTCTCTTCAATTGGGGTATGTTGTAACACCCCGAAATATACCCTAGTGGTTTTATAACATGTTTAGGGGTATATTGTAAAGTATGTCAGGGGAAATTTCTCGTAATTTAAATGTAAGCGTGAAAACAGAGAAATAGGAATAAGCAAGGGTAAATGAGTAATTGGTCGAAATGGGACACAAAAGTCATATGATAAAAAGAAGATAGTATCTTAAAAATAGAATTTGAATAAGTTAGAATGAGAATAATAAGGGGTTAAATGATTAAAGTGCAATTAGTAGAAATGTAAAATATCAAATAAGGATGATAAGATCAATTGGTCTCTCATTTTTTGAGAGACCAAAAGCGAAGGAAGGAAGAGGAAAGAAGAAGAGAAGAGAGAATAGGAAGAGAAGAGAAGAAGAAAGGTAAAAGGTATAGAATTTCATGGTCTTATAGGAGAAAGTGTTAGTATGGATTTGTTTCCAAACCTAGGGTGTAGTTAGGAATTCATCCTGCTTGCTAAATTGTGGAAAGTTGGGTTAGTAAAACCCTAGTAGTAGAAGATGAAAGGAATCCTTCATTTGTGTGTATGGAACTAGGATTTTGTATGGAAACTAGTTTTGGTATGGAAGAATAGTGCATGGTTTGAAGCCTCTATTTTGTCATGGGTTGGGTTTGGAAACTACTCCAAACTCATTTTCTTGTTAGGTTGGAGTTGAAGAACTCTAAGACTCCTATATATGTATTTTTTGGTTGTAGTGTAAGCCATGTTTGAGGGTTATATATGAGTGTTCTTTTGATTTTGGGTAGGTTTATAGAAGGACCAAAACGAAGAGCACAGGCGAAAATGTTGGGGTCTGCGCGGCATAGTGACCACTTAGCAGCGAAGAAAGGGTCATACCCGTGAAGGGTTCCTTTGCCGCAGCATGGCCGAGAGGGGGAATTTGGCCATTCTCGGGTTTGCCGCGACGAAGCTACTATTCATAACACATAATTAAATTTATGTGTTTTGACATTAGATTGTCTGTCCTTAGAGGACTTGTCTGGATTAATGAGGACCACATAAGTGTATATAAGGGTCCATTCATGTTAAAAATGTAAAGGAAAAATTAGACCGTACCTCGCCACCTCGACGAAGCGAGTGTGACGTGGGCAAACTTAATGCCCTATGATAAGATAGTAATTATAGGACAAGAATCTGCTATAAGTACAAGGAGGTGTATAAGTTGGTTATATGAAAAAGCATAATTAAATGTTTATAAGAGATATGTTATTTGAAATATGAAAGCTAAAGAGAATACACATATGATTTTGTTATAGGAAAAAGTACAGTTCAACATGTATAAGAGATTATTTGATAATGAATATCTCATAGTAATAAAAATATGATAGTATTCATGTATATGAGATATCTTTTTAATATATGAAAGATTAATAAGAAGAAAACATAATAAAATTGATTGTACGCCTATGGCCAAGGTAGTTGGATAGGCATGCCTATGGGGACCACCAGGTTACTGCGGTTACAAATATCTGGAAAAAAATTTAGTTTGAGTCGATGACGTGGTCGGGTTGGATCGTTATAGAGGCTCCGTTGGGTATCACGAAGTCAGCTGTCTGTATGGTGATAGTACCTTCGAATTTTATCTGATTGCTCTCCGTATCCACTTACGTAGTATTTGCGAGACTTTATGAACATAAAAGAAAATGAAAGTATATGTAAAGGAAATGTATAAAGTATATGATATGATATGAGAAGCGTAAATGTATCACGATGATAGTATCACGATTCTGAGCAATACGATATAGGGTAATAAAAATACATGAAATATGATAAGAAAGCATGTTATGAAAAGTAGATATGAAAAATGGATAAGTATATATGTAAAATGTAAGACCCAGAAATTACAATTTGGAACAAGGGGCAATCGTAATTTTGATTACAAAATTGTAATTTCGGTTAAAAATCCATAGTGTGAATTCTCTAGATCTCGGATGACAAAGCGGATTGTACCGTTGGAATGATCTCTCGCGAGAAATCTAGTTAAGCGCGTAAAATTTCGTAATTTTAAGAACCGGTCGGGTGTTGTTGGCGTTTTCGGCGTTGCGTTTAGTCTTAAGTAAAACGGTTCCGACGTGTGAAAGTCACATATAAGCAAGTACTCATGTACCATAAGTGGTATGAAGGTAGAAATGATGATGAAAATGGATGGTAGAGATAGTCATAGAATATCGAATCCCGAGAAAAAAGGGACATAAAGCGTCGTTTGTAAATGTTTAGAAGTGGTAAAAGACAGAAATAGTGTCGTGTGTCTTCTCAAATTAAAAGTGAGCAAAAACGAGAGAGGCAATTCAGTGGGAGATGCAGTGGCTTCAATGGGTTTTACAGAGGAGAGGTGCTTGCGTATATACAGAAATATCCCTGTGATCGGATGGATTAGTTTCGACGGACGAAGGGAAAATGTTACGCGGGCGAGCTGCAGCGTGGATACACAGGTTCTTGAGTTTTGACAAACTCCGAGAAGGAATGGATTTTCTCACTCTTGCGTTTGTCCCATTTTAAGGGTTTTTAGTGTTTAGGTTAGTTTGAGTGAGGAAGTGGTTTGATCCCGATCGAAACTTGGGGCCAGAATTATTTGAATTTATTTGATGTTATTTTTTGTTAGGTGACATCCAATGCTAGGGGCTGTTTGTGTGGAAATTTGGCGTTTAAAATCGTGTGATATGAGAAAATCTGCGGGAATGGGTGGTTGATCGGTCGCAAAACATGGGACCGAATTGTAGAAAATTTTTAGACATTCTTGGGCAGTCCGTGGCTGTTGGGGACTGAATTGGGGTGTTTATATGGTAATTTATGGAATAAATTGTAGCGGGTGTTTATAAGATAGGAAATGGGTAGAAATTCGGTTCCGATAGGTGGCTTAGAGGTTGGACATGTGGGGTGCGAGTGGGCTGACCTTCTTTGAGACTCGGGGCCCCATTAAAAAGCAGTCCGGGTTTTCAGTGAAATGGGCCATAAATGTCCATGTGTTTTGGTATGGATTGGTAGGAAGGGCAGCCGTGGATTGGGTTCACAAGGTGAGCGGATTTGATTTAATGATTTTTCGGGAATATTGGCAAGGGGTTTCCTATTCCCGAAATAGTGTTCTAAGAATATATTTTCGTGAAATTATGTGTTTTGTTAAGTAATTCGAATCGAATTGCTTGTGTTTGAACATTAGCCCAAGAGAGCTAATTTTGATGTGTGAAATGATAATTACATAACATATTTGTGTGATTTAATTTTTATGCGAGTATATTCATGTTTATATATTTGCATGTGATTAATTTGAATTAGAGCGGCATCTGCCGTTAAGCATGCCTTCGGAACATCCTAGGAATATAGGAGTTAGTGCATGAGATGAATACCAGAAACAAGGTTCGGAGGGTAGTCTAAAATGTCAATTATCGGAGGGTAGTTGGCCCAAATAATATATCAGCCTCGGGCGGCCCGGTTGATATTATTCATCGGAGGTAGTCACTTAAACTAAATAATATATCAATAGTCGGAGGCGGCCCGAGTTGATATTTATTCATGGAGAATGATCCAGCGAAACTAAATAATTTATATCAATCGTGGGCGACCCGATTGATATATTCGTCGGAGGGTTGCGGCCCAATAAAGCAGTAATTCTCATCACAATGAGAGAGGCTTAGGCGGCGTGAGAGAGTCGGTGAGGACTCGGGATACGGTTGGTTATGTAGACATTAGTAGGATCATGCATTTGCTTGAATGGGTGTTTAAGTGGAACATTACCTTTGCACTTAAGGTGGTGGTAACGATTAGGGTGATTCTCCCTCTTGAGCTAGAGCTGCCGTCATTAGGATTCCCCGCTTTATTTTTCTGAGAGATGCAGGGAGCGTGCGTGAGGACGGCTCGTCTATAGATGTGTGAAGCCGAATGTGGCTTTGGTGGTTGTACGTGTATTAGAATTTCTAATCTTAATATATGTATTGTTTTAAGAGTAAAAATATTAACTCTTGAAACTATTGGACTCGTTTGGATATTGTGTTAGTAAGTTGATGGGCCCCAGTGGCCGTTTGGATCTCTCTGTGCGTATATTATTGTTGATTGGAGACTGATTTATACGGGTTTTGTATTTGGGTAGAAGTCCGTACAAGGAGACTGGAATTTTTCTAAAGTGGCGTGCGGGTAGCAGAGCCTCCACTTGTATTCCATGGAGTTGACGGGTAGTCAACGGACCCCCGGGGTTTGGGAGTCACAGTAAAAGTAATATTTCTCATAAGATTATGCATGTGTCTAAAGTGTGGTGACCTTATTATAGGTCATCCATATGTATTAATTCCCCGCTAATTATAAGGCTGAATGTGAGTGTTTCATGCCATGTAGTGCGAGGAAGAAAGCAGAGGGACGAGACAATCGGCGTCAGCGGTCAAGTTAGCACATCACTAGGTGCATTTTGGAAAGGCAATTTGAATTACATTTTTGTATAATGTATATGCATTTGTTTATTTTGAAACAATGTAAATATTGTAAATGTTAGACACTTCCATATATGGAGCTTGTATATGTATTTGTATCGGTATTCTGAATATGGGAACCAGTTAAATGTTTAACATTATATGAGCAGATTTTATAAGAATGCTACAATTTAGTGGTCTCAGAGCATCCCGGATCCGGTTCGGACCCGCCAATCGGGTTGGACTAGAAAAGGGGCGTCACATATGTGCTGGTTTACTTTCCAAAAAACTTGTCTCTCCAAGCAAGTCAGTGATATATTTCCTTTGTGACACATAAATCCCTTTTTTTAATCTTGCAACTTCCATACCAAGAAAGTACTTCATAGGTCAAAGATCTTTGATTTCAAATTCTTTGGCTATAACCTTCTTCATTCTTTCTCCTTCAATTGTATCATCCCTTGTAAGTAGAATATCACCCGACATACAGTAGGACTAGATTCTCTGTCTGAGACTTCTTGAACAATGTATGATCCTGTGAGCTTGGTATAGCCATGTTTCTTCATCGTCTTTGAAAAACGATCAAACCAGAAGCTCTAAAGAAGTTGTTCGATCCCTGAGGAATTTTTTTTTTTTTTTTTTTTTAGTTTCCAGCGTTATCAATACCATATGCATCTTCAAAACCGAGTGTCCGTAAAAGTTCATCTTCCAGTTCACTGACCGAGAAAAGCATTCTTGATGTCCAATTTTAAAATATTCCAATCTAAATTAGCTGCAACATAGAGAAGAACATGAATAGTATTGAGCTTGGTGACCAGGACAAATATTTCTTGGTAGTCTATCCCATAGAACAGTGTGAATCCTTTTGCAACCAAGCGAGCCTTGAGCCTTTCGATTGAACCATCTGAATTATACTTCATTGTGAATACCCACATGTATCCCACTGTTTTCTTTCCCTTTGGTATTGGCACACTCGCAGAGTTCATTATTCTATCCGATCTCTTTGATCTCATAGCTTGGTGCTCTCCATTATGGAATACTCAATGTGTGGGCCCGACTTAGGAGTTGCTATCTTAGTCATAATAGTTGCAAAGCACGATAATGAGACAAGCTGTTACTGAATTTAAAATTTTCTAAAGATAATTTTGAAGACATATATTGATATATTTTTACTTAGCCAGACTATATATATATTATAAGGCATTTTCTTCAAACAAACACACTTAAAAATGAAAAGATGCACAAAATTTACCAACCCTTTAAAAACGGATCTTTCTCTTCTTAGTCGTCAATCATCTGAGTGCTCAAGAGGTATGCATGGCGTTGTGGGATTGTTCAATCCATCATCTTTGGCATATGGGTACCACGAAATGAAGCCTTCAACAATCTATACTTATTCGAATGAAACATCTCATTAACACTAACCTTAATTAGGATAATAAGTCACCCACGCTATCGTCGCCACCCTTCTTGTAGCATCCGCAAGGAGTCAAGAGATCATCCTGGTCGAATTATACCAAGGAAACTCGGTTCACATTTGAAACTAGGGGTAAGATCTCGCCACCCTCGGCTTTCTCCCCCAGGTCCATTATTGGATTAATGTGATAAAGAGAACAAAGGCAAATCCGAAAAATCAAATCCCAGTATTTCTGTGCCAATTGAGAGAAGATGCATTATTACTTCATTTCCACAATTTTTTGATGTCAGATCGACTGGAACTCCCTACTTCCATCGACCAGAAGAGACCCAATCCTTTGCCATCATCGAAAGGAATAATACTGTAATAGGATAAAACCAAACCCACGTTCAAGATCCTGTAGAAAAGTAATTAACATGTAAGTCCCATGTCTGTACATATAAAGAGGTCTATGCCATGAAAATTATACCTGAATATCTGATTTGAAGCAATCCTGCAATAACTTGGTATGACTCTGCAGCGGCAACAATGATGGACAACCATGTACATCTATTTCTCGTAGACTTGATGGAAGCTCTAGAATTTCGAGAAGCCACTTGCAATCATGGTTCAAAGTTACAGATCGATCACTCACTCATGGTCCCCGAACATTCGTCACTAAAGGTACAGACAATCATATATCAGGATACACAAATCAAGATAAATAAAAGTTCTAAAATATTATACAAATTATTAGAGAATGAGATGGAATTATTAAGTGAGTTAAAAAATTAATAAAATATTTATCACATATTTAATATTATTTGCTAATTATAAAAGTATTTATTGAAATAATTATTATAAAATTGTGTATTATAAAATTAATTAATTTAATCTAAGAAATTTATTATATAAAGAAAATTATAATCGTTAGAACATATTAATATCAATAATAATAATATTTTTTAAAAGAGTAAATTATTTTAGCATTTGATATTATAAAAATTAAATATTAATTTAAAAAGTAATTTGATCTTTATCTTTAAATTAATTTAAATAAAAATAATTTTTTTTGTTATTAAAATGGATTTTTCACCTTGTCATTAAAAGTATTAAATTAGATTAGTTTTCTTGTTAGAACTAATTAAAAAATTTTTGAGAGGATAACTAATTAAATTAATATTATAAAAAATTAGAGATATGGATTAAAAACTTCATGGTATATTTAATAACATAAGATTCGTCCACATGTATAGTTGGTAGAGTTTTAAAGTTTAAAAATGTAAGACATTTAGGGAGGGAAAGGGTTATAATTGAAGTCATTATCGATAGTTTACTATATTATAACAAGTTATTAATTAAAAAAAAATGGCATAAGATTCAATCCTTAAAAAAAAATAACATACGATTTAATATATTTTTTTGTTGAAATAATATAATTTTATTAATATTATAATTAAATCTAAAATTTATTAATGAAATACATGCCTCTTCACTTAATAAATAATATAAATAAATTTGGCTGAACTTTTGATACCTCATCTCCTTCGTTCTCACATCTCCCAAGCAACCCGCTCATCTTCTTCGTTCTCCCAAACAATTGGCCATTTGTTTTGTTGTAAATGATTGAGTGACAAACCACTATAGCTGCACCTCATGTCGATTCCATCGTTGCACCTTCTCCCACCATCACGACAATAAGTGTGACCAGGGTTTGAAAACTAATTCGATCTCGGTAGGGAAAGTTTTGATTTTTGGTTTTATGAAGAGAAATCTCATAAGGCAATGAAAATTTTTTGATTTTTTATTCTTTGATCTAGAATTTCATATTTCTCTACAAAAATTTGATTTTTTCATTTTGAGATGGGAAACCATATTTTTTTCTTTTGTAATTTGACCGAGTCGGCCAAGTTAACTCGAAATCTCGATAGAGTCGCCCGAGTCTTACTGATTTATTGCTGAGTTTTGTGTTGTATCGTATCGAGTATCGGAATCGGTGCGGCCAACCTCGAGGCGAATACAACTTGGTCGAGTCGTACCAGAATAGGCCGAGTTTTCGGACCTTGCTTGCAATGACTCATCTTAAGGATTCTGAACTTACAGAGCACACGCAGGGAAAGGCCTTACAAAATTGTTCTTGCTTAGATTTAACACATGGAGTGAAGGTAGATTGCAAACTTAGACAAGTGATTTCTTGTGTTAGAGCATCTCTAACCATTCTTCATTTTTAACTTTATCTCTGTATTTGGAGATTTTTACCCAAAAAATGCACTCCAACCATACTCTTTTTGCATCTCCATTTTTAGACAAGGTGATCTCCAAATATGTAGATCCACTATTCATATCAATTCTTGAGATGTGAATAGTAAGTACTATTCCCTATTATTTTAATATTATACTATTATTATCTAATTATTTTATTCTTATAATAATAAAATTATTATTTTAATAATTTTTTTATAACATATTTTATTTTAAGATATTTATTTTTATTATTTATTATTTTATTAATTTTGAATTATTTTTCATATACAATATAGTAAAATGATTTTAATAAATTTCAATAATTAAAATTTTTTATTAAAATTATTTTTGATAATGATATAATACATTTTATTTATATTGTGAATACAATACTTTAAGATTTTAATTAACTAATTCACAATTTCTTAGAAATAAAATAGAGCTTCAAATTGAAAATAAAAAGAACATGATTACATCATATGATGTTTGCACATCATTTACTTAAAGTAATACATTTGAGCTTCTTTATCTTTAATTTGTTTATGGCAAGCAAGAAACCGTTAAAATTGTTTTATTTTATCTACTATCATATCAACTTCAAGAAATAAAACATCACATTAAAATTAACAATGCTACCATAAGTTTCCAACTTCTTCTTCTATTAACTCATATTATGCATTATGCATAGTCGTTATAATATCATGAAGTACTTCATATCCCAATAATATCATGAAGTACATGATTCCATATCTGATCCATTCGAGCATGAGAAGGTGAGAAAAAATGGAGATTATTGAAAAAATGACTTGTAAATCCCATGAAAGTGGATCAAGTGGTCATGATAATGGTAATTTTGATGAATATGACGGTGAAAATTATGGAGGTAATATCCCACCATATTAGTTTTTATATTGTATTTTTATCATTTGGTTAATGTTATTTTATTATGTACTTTTATTTAACGTTGCTTTTATTTCAGAATATAATACGACAGCTTCTCTATAATATAATATTTATTAGTTTAAATGCATTTTTAGGTTTTAATATTTTTATTTATTGTAATTTTATTTATTTAATATAATTTCATTTATGTTTAAATAAAAATAAAATATTTCATATATCATATTCTTAAAAATATTAAAATTGATAAAATAAAGATTCGAATACCTAATGTTTGATTTTCAGCTAAAAAATTGGAGATTGTTGGTTTGAGTCGGAACTCTAAAAATGGAAATTCCCTATCATCCTCAACATTAAAAGGCCAATCTGTAATCAAAAATAAAGATTTAAGGACGTGAGACGCTTCTAAAGTGGGAACAAGTGTGAACCATATGCGAATGATGGGGAGACACGTGGAAGACGGGGGAGGCAAGCTTGCTAGTTTAGGACATGCATGAGCAGATTCCTTAATTGTTCTTCCCATTATCATGCTCGTATTTCCACAGAACGAAATATGAAACAAGAAAATATGAATAATGGGTAAAAACTACCATATTCTATTAAATTTCCTTGTTTCTTTTGATAATACTTACCCTGGGAAAACACATTCCCTGCTAAAGTGTGAAAAACACTTTCACTGGTAAGTGTAAATAAAAAACAGATCACTACCCGCATCCTCCTATGCTAGACATCACTACTCGCTTACTCACTTCGTTTTGCTTTTCCGTCTACAAATCAACTTCGTTGTCTTGTTCTAATCTTTTTAAACCTTCAGAGTTGACGACTGAACGATGAAAGAAAACTTCATCATTGTCTTCTTTAGGCTTGGTGAAGCCAAATCTCTTCAGTGCATTGTACCATTTTACGGTACCCCTAGTCTGGTTGATTTTAATCAACTGTCAAAACAGAAAAAAATAATAATAAACAAAAATAAAATCAGCTAATGGAGAAAATAATTTAATAAACTAAAAATCACTGCATTTGAAACTAATAAAATTTTTCCTTATATATATATATATATATATATATATATATATATATATATATATATATTATTCATTAATGTTTTAAAAATCTAATCAATTATTTGACAAAAAAGTTATCAATTCAATTCAATTCCATCGATTTGATGGTTCAATAGTAAACAAGTAACTTTTTATTGAATAACCGGTCCCTTTTAAAATATTTACGTACTATACAATATTATATTATAAAAATTAGGTATTAAAATCATGAACTTTATGACTTTGTTTTAAATTATGAACAAACGCGTTTTTTAAATATAAAAACTTTCATGAATTTGGTTTTTATATTCCAACAAAACTTCGAACCTCTACCTTGTCAAACATGACATGATAAAACGACATCGTTTTGATTCTAGAACTTCAATTAAAATGAAAGTTGGGATATAAAAATAAAATTAATAAAAGTTGTTATATTTAAAAAGAAAACTTTTCATTCAAGATTTAACGCAAAAGCTTACGAAGTTTCAAGATTTTAATACAATTTTTCCTAATAATGAAAAAAAGAATAATTAATAAAAATGAAGTGATCCACATACCTAACTCGATACAGCGTTCAACCCTTAAAAAGACAACACATCTAGGGAAGGGATATTCAAGTTTGAGTTTTAATGAAGATAATTTATTACATTATAACAAAGTACTTGAGGGGATATTCAGCCCATTATGAATTGATGAGTTGAGTCACATGATGTTGAAGTAAGTCAACGCACTGTCGAAGCTTTCTTGTTTGACAGTCAGGTTGCCTTCACAAATAGGAGGGCGCCATGTGGCGGCTTCAAGGGGCTGCGCCCGGTCGTAACGGTTGAATGGAAGAAACTGATATATATATATATATATATATATATATATATATATATATATATATATATATATATTCGGGTGATAATCTGGTGCAAATAATTTCAAGAACTGAAAACTGTTCTAAAAACCAAATTTCCAAAACAGAATCAAACAAGCCCAAAAATTCTGAATCCCAGCAAGTAGTTTGTACAACATACTAGATCAGTGAACATGTTAAAAATATTCTATAAAAATGTTAAAAATATTTCAAATTTTAAATAGTTATTTGTTCTATAAAATCATTAAAAAAAAAACTGTTTTTGAAAATTAATTTTTAAATTGTTTTTGAACTAGTTATCAAATAAAACTTTTTATTTAAAACTAATCACTTTTAATATAATCTAATAAACTGTCCTAATTATAAAAAAAAACTTCAAAATATGGTTTGATTATTGTTATTATTTTTTTGCAAATAAGAAATATTAACCATAACTTTTATAAAAATTGAGATATAAAGATTTTTACTATTACTCAAATTTAAAATTTTCTAAAAGATAATTTTGAAGACATGACATATTTTTACTTATTGCACTATATATATTATAGGCAATATAACTAAACAAACAGTACTTGAAAATGAAAAACATGCACAAAATTTACTAACCCTTTAAACAGCTATTTCTGCTGCCGATGAGTCGTCAATCAAATGCTCAAGAAAGTCCATGCATGAGCGTTGTGGGATTGTTCAATCCATCATCTTTGGTATAGACAAGATCAATGCCACACTTTTCCATTTTCACATGGGTACCACGAAATGAAGCCTTCAACAATCTATAGTTGTTTGAATGATACATCTCCTCGACACCAACCTTAGGATAATAAGTCACCCACACTTGATCCGACACACCACCCTCAATCGTAGCATCCACAAAAAGGAGTCCAAAAGCGTCATCCACAATTCCTAATCGTCATTGCTGAAACCGAGTTCACATTTTGAACTACAAGGACGTGGATCCTCACCACCCTCAGCTTTCTCCTCAAATCCATTACCTGGATTAATGTTGAATAAAAGGAACAGAGAAAATCCAAGTAAATCATTATGCTCATGCCAGTTGAGAGGAAGCTGCATTATTACTTCATTTCCCATATTTTGATGCCTATCCGGGCCTCGAACTCCACTACTTCCATCAATAAGAAGACTAATCCCCTTGCCATGATATAGAGACCCTCGAATAAATATATCAGATGAACCAAACCCACGTTCAAGATCCTGTACAAAAGTAACATGTAAGTCCCATGTCTATACATGTCAAGAGTTCTTTGCGGTGAAAATTATACTTACATGAATATCCGATTTGAAGCAATCGAGGAGGGATCGTAATAATAACTGGTCCCACCGCAAAGGGCAACAATGATGGACAACCATGTACATCTATTTCTCAGAGACTTGATGGAAGCTCAAATTTCCGTGGCTACTTGCAATGATTCATCTTAAGGATTCTGAGCTTACAGAGGTTATCGATGTGAGAAGGCGCTCTACAAAAATTGTTCCCGCTTAGGATTTAACACTGGCAGCGGACGTAGATTGCAAACTTGCCGGGTGATTCCTTTGTCTTAGGCTGCGCACTCTTAGATGATCCCTGCCTGATTCTCGACAAGGGGCACCTGTGCCCTGGATATTTGACAAGGGGTCCCGTGTTCCGGGATATCCGATTGCAAGCTCCTGTGCCTGAACCTCAAGCTCTAGGTTTCCCCGGTTGTGGGTGTCCAGTTCTAGGTCTTTAATAAGGAATTCAGGTTTTAGGTTCCTAGGAGGTAAGAAGCGAGAACACAATTGCATATGCTTAAAACTCAATATCCTATACCAAAAACTCAACACACTTGGAAATTTGTCAAGTTTTGGGCAGTTATGGACAAGAAGAGTTTTAAGATATCTCAAATTACAAATGCTTTCAGGAAGACTCTCAAGGTTTTCACAATGTGCTAAATCCAAATATCCAATCCCTTTTAAATGCACAATCGACAATGGTAGATTTTTTATACCTGTTCTATCTAAATAAAGCTCTCTTAAATTTTCCATCACGTCCATAATTTCTGGAAAACTGCTTAGTTTAGAACAGCCAGTGCAACAAAGAGTCTTAAGATGTTTCAATTTATAAATGTCTCTCGGAAGATTCTAAGCTTTTGCAACCTATCCAATTCAAACAAAATAACTAAATAAAGTATGACCAAAAGTTAACAATTTTCCAACAAATGAATGGACCTTAATTCGTAAATTTAATTACTACCTTTAAGAATTAATATCTCCAAGTTAGGCACACTCGAGAAGTCCGGAATTTTAATGAGATGTTGTGAATAACTGACATTTAAGGCCTTTAACTTCTTAAAAACCTGCAATAAAATAAAGTTTGTTTTCAAGAATAAGATTTCATGGACACTAACACTAACGTAAAGCTTTAATATATCCAAATTAGTAATCATACCTTTGTTATCACAAAGGGCTTTTCTACTCTTTCTTCAAAAGGTTTTTAACTTCTGAAAAACCTGTAACAAAATAAATTTTTTTATTTTTTGTAAATAAGATTTCACGAGACATTAAAACTAATGCAAAGTTTAAATATAGCCAAATTGACAAGCATACCTTTTTATCCCAAAGTACTTCTATACCGCTACTTTGCAAGTTGAGTTCAACTAGGTTCTCTCCATGAAAATTTGATGGCAAGGATTTCAGTGGGTATCCATCCCAATGGAGATATCTTAAATCACAGGAAGGAAATGTAAAGTCTCTAGGAAGGTGCTCTCTAGGAATGCACCTGTCTTTGCAATATTTCATCATAGAGTCATATTCAACATCATGATGAACTTCGAGTAATCTAAGTCTCTTCATCTTTTTGAAAGCCTTGGTAGTGAATCGTATTTGTTTCGATGTCGACATGTCTAGTATAATCCCTTCAATTGCTTTTGTCCCCTAAAAGAAATAATTAGTTGTGAATATATAAGTAAAAACAAGCATCCGCTAACTGTCAAACATTAAAACAATATATGTCATCATGAGTTTATGTGCAATTTATCACTTATCAGATTTCTTTTAGCTAACACATGAGAGACGTCTTCACCTTCCCATAGTCTGCTCCTTTTTCCCGGTTCTTTCAAGCATTGTTCTCTAACAATTTCCCACCCCATATGTTGTAATAAATCATGCATATATCCAATTTATTATTTGAAACAGTTAAGAGACACTTATCAACAAAATTTCTAATCCCAATCTCCGCATAGAAATTTCAGCCATCTAAAATTCTTAAAACAAAATCTTTGTCTTTCCCCTTGAAAAAACATGCTATGTCAAGAAATATGTCCTCCTTATCATCGAGCCCATCGAAACTTATTTTAAGGACACTTTCGATTTCCATAGGAAGTTTTCTTCTTAGTTTGCATAATGAGTTTCCTATCTGTGTATTGTCCTCGCTTACAAGAAAATACCTAAAAATTTAAGTGCTAATAGGAGCCCTTTAGCATAGTCTATAGCATGATCCAAGAGATTCTCGTAACCATCCTTAAATTCAATAGATTCAACTCCTTAAAGTTCAATAGATTCTTCATAATTCAACTCCTTAAATTCATATGCTTCATCCACTCCATGACAAGTAAGCAAATGTTTATTTCTAGTTGTTATGATAATTATACTCCTCGACAAAACCGCCATGCTTCCCCAACTATGTACCCTAATTGACTTAAATCATCCACATTATCAACAACAATTAGAACCTCATGAATGCACTGGGTCCTTTATCACACTGACTCCTTCATCAACATTATGGTATTTATAAATATTTCTTCCATTAAGAATATCATTAAGAAGATTTTGTTGTAATTGAAGTAGTCCACACCAATTTCCAATTTCTCTTACATTCTCAAGAAAGTCTAAATCAGCGAATTTATATGAGATACTATTACAAAGATCTCTCTCCACGCTATTCTCCCGCCCTCCCCGTTTGTCTATTTGTTTTGACTTTTATGCTTTTATTATTATTATTATTATTATTATTATTATTATTATTATTATTATTATTATTATTTTATTTTTCCTTTTCTTAATTCCTTTATTTCTTTTATTGGGTAATAATCAATCATGTGACTAATTATGAGCCACACATTCGCGCACCACATTTCCATTACGTGTCACTCTCTCAAGGTGCCATAACACCATACCGAAAACGCACCGACCGCCTCGAATTATGAAATTCGACGTGGTAGCTAGATTTCGCGAGACGATTTCAACGATGAAGTCCGTTTCGTCATCCGAGATCTAGAAAATTTTTGGTTTTCAACTGAAATTACCTTTTTACCATTTTTTAGAAAAATTGAATTTTTCCCGGGTTTTACATTCTTCCCCCCTTAACAGAATTTTGTTCCCGAAATTCCACACACTTATGCATCACTCACATGCATATGCAACCTTACACAACTCTAAGATCATGTCGGGTATGATAACCTGCCTCAGGTCACAATCATTGACAACCTGATGGGTTGCCAACTCATCATTATCAAGAATGACATCAAAACCCGATATGTCAACCACTCGAAGGTCCACCCATGCGAGCAGTAACCCGAGATCTCCGACTCCACAATCCGACATATATGACCAACTCACCCTATATCCTATAGGAGAATTTTCCCATACAATAGCTTTTCCCAAAGGCCTCAACCTCTAAGCCCAAACCTTTCACACAAGATGCAATAATGAACATGATGCGTCAAACAACAAATGCAGGTATGAAAATGTACCCTGCATAACTGGCTGATCTGCAGGCTCAGCTTGTGGTACAACGACGTAGACACGCCCCTGGGTCCCCGAAGTCCTGGTCTGTGAGCCCTGTCCCTGACCTCGATCCATAATCCGACCGACCGTCCGTACGTCGAAGGTTCTCAGATAGCACTCTACGACTAAACCGGACCTTCACCCATACCGGGTGTGTGGAGGAATAAACTGTGGTCTACGCCTGTCCCAGTCACAACCAGGACCGCGCCCCGCCCAAAACCCCGGGATCCATACCTCGCTGGGCAATCCGCTTCATATGTCCAAAGTTGATGGCAAGAAGCATGCTCATCGCCCTGGCCGGCCCTGCACTGGGCACTCGTGGGACGTAAGTCCTCTGGCTCTTCCAAACCAACATGGCTAATCCTCCTTTCTCTTCCCACTGGCACTCGCATCCCGAATGCCCTGTGCGTCCTCCATCTCTCTCTCTATGGTCAAAGCTGTCCCGACCATAGAGTCCATGTCCTATAGGCGAAGGCCCACAATCTTGCTTCGAATGGACAACTTCAGTCCATTCTCAAATCTCCTGACCTTGGCCATATCTGTGGCCGTATAGTCATCACCAAAACGTGCCAACTCGCGTGAATCCGCCATGTACTCCATCACCGCCACTGCCTCACTCCCACCTCTAGGAACTCTGGCCTCGCATGTCTAGCAATGGTCGGAAAATACTTGCCTGCTAAAGAGCTCCATGGAACTCGCCTGCTATTGGCTCTGTAAATCCCTAGAGGTCTTAACCCAGTCCCACCACACTTGGGACTCCCCTTCTAGTTGGAACGTAGTTAGCCTGATCTTGGTCAGATCGTGTTGCACATCCATAGCCTCCAATACCTTCTCAACTGTCAAATCCAATGGTCTCGTCACCATCGCGATCCCCTCCCGTGAAATGTCGGAGGATGATGTGACTTAAATCTCTGGAGGTTACTTGTACCTCCCTGAGTACCAGCTGCACTAGCTTGTGCAATGGCAAGAATGAACCCCAACAAACAAAGAAAGGCCCGCCGGTCAAATAGTGGTATTGTTTTCGCTAGCACTCGTGAACGACCTATGTCCTCTACCGACTTGCCATCTACACATGTCAAATGGCAACAAACTTTATTTAATCTCATTTCAGGTACAGGGAGCGTTCGAGGAGACGATTCAGTTTAGAGGTTGATTTTGAAGAAAGTCGGGTTGTGGCTTTGGTATTATTATGTATACATGTATTAGAATGTTTTAAAATTTTAATATATGTTGTATAAGAGTAATTTATTAACTCTAGAAACTATTGTATATAGTTGTGTGTATTGTGAGTATTGATGCAAGGGCCCAAGTGGCCGTTATTTTACTCGTGTTGGGACCTTGTGTGAATAATGTGGTATGGTCAGGGACAAGATAGATTTCTGGGTAGAGCTCCTTGTACAAAGGAGACTCTGCCCGATTTTTTGTGAATAGTGTCGGGTTACCCGGTCTTCACGAGTATTCCGTGGGTTAACGAGTTGTCAACGGACCCCCGGGTTTTGGGGCGTCACATATAGAATTTCATGGTCTTATAGGAAAGTGTTAGTATGGATTTGTTCCAAACCTAGGGTGTGGTTAGGAATTCATCCTAACCCTAGAATTGTGGAAAGTTAGGTTAGTAAAACCCTAGTAGTAGAAGATGAGAAGGGAATCCTTCATTTGTGTATGGAACTAGGATTTTGTATGGAAACTAGTTTTGGTATGGAAAGAATAGATGCATGGTTTGAAACCCTCTATTTTGTCTATGGGTTGGGTTTGGAAACTCCCAAACTCATTTCTTGTTAGGTTGGAGTTGAGAAGAACTCTAAGACTCCTATATATGTATCTTTGGTTGGCTGTAAACCATGTTTGAGGGTTGTATATGAGTGTTCTTTTGATTTTTGGGTAGGTTTTATAGAAAAAAGACCAAAATGTAAAATTCAAGAAATGCTCAGGGTCCTAATGCCAGGCTATTGCGACCCACGCACCTTATCGAAGGTCCACGTCGTGCGGCTGGTTCCTTCACCGCAAAGATGGGCTTTATGTGGGGAATTTGGCCATTCTCGGGTTTGCCGCAACAAAGCTACTATTCATAACACATAATTAAATTTATGTGTTTTGTTTGTTTCGTTATTCCGTCCTTTCGAGGACTTGTCTATTGGATTAATGAGGACCTTATAAGTGTATATAAGGGTCCATTCATGTTAAAAAGGTAAAGGAAAAATTAGACCGTACCTTGCCACCTCGACGAAGCGAGTGTGATGTGGGCAAACTTAATGCCCTATGATAAGATAGTAATTATAGGACAAGAATCTGCTATAAGTACAAGGAGGTGTATAAGTTGGATATATGAAAAAGCATAATTAAATGTTTATAAGAGATATGTTATTTGAAATATGAAAGCTAAAGAGAATGCACATATAATTTTGTTATAGGAAAAAGTACAGTTCAACATGTATAAGAGATTATTTGATAATGAATATCTCATAAGTATACATGAAAACAGTAGTTATTCATGTATATGAGATATCTTTTTAATATATGAAAGATTAATAAGAAAACATAATAAAACTGATTGTCTGCCTATGACCGGGTAGTTGGATAGATAGACATGCCTATAGGGACACAGCCGATAACATACAAGCCATGTATATCGAGGCCCTGCTTTGTCGATGACATAGATCCCGGTTGATGATTATGAGGCCCCATTTGGTCATGCGGTAGATCACTGCCTTGGGCAGTGATAGTACCTTCGGGCACATACGGATGTGAGATCACTATCTTCGTGCAATAATAGTACCTTCTGCACATACGCATAGAGAATAGCATAAGACTGCACATACGCTATCTCCGTATCCACTTTTGTGGTATTTGTAGGCATGAACATAAAAGAAAATGAAAAGTATATGTAAAGGAAATGTATAAAGTATATGATATGATATGAGAAGCATAGTACTACTATGCGATGATAGTATACAGTTACAAGAACAAGAAATACAGTATAAGATGACAAAAAAATACATGAAATATGATAAGAAGAGAAACATGTTATGAAAAGTAGATATGAAAAATGGATAAGATATGTGCTAATATTTACAAGATTATGATGTCTAAAGTGTGGTGACCTTATTATAGGTCATCCATATGTATTAATTCCCACTAAACTATAAGCTTAGCACGGGTGTTTCATCTGTATAGGTACAGAAGAGGAAACCAGAGGACGGGACAATCCACATCAGCAGTCAAAGTCAGCACATCACTAGGTGCCCACTGGAAGACCATTTGGTCTATTTTGTATAATGTATATGCATTTTGTTTATTTTGGAAACAATGTAAATATTGTAAATGTTGAAAACTTCCATATATGGAGCTTGTATATGTATTTTGTATCCGCTGTTACAAAATATGGTACAAGTTAAATGTTTAACATTATATGAACAAGTTTATAGAAAAAAAAATGCTACAATTTAGTGGTCTCAGAGCATCCCGGATCCGGTTCGGACCCGCCAATCGGGTTGGACTAGAAAAGGGGCGTCACATATGTGCTGGTTTACTTTCCAAAAAACTTGTCTCTCCAAGCAAGTCAGTGATATATTTCCTTTGTGACACATAAATCCCTTTTTTTAATCTTGCAACTTCCATACCAAGAAATTACTTCATAGGTCCAAGATCTTTGATTTCAAATTCTTTGGCTAGAACCTTCTTCATTCTTTCTCCTTCAGTTGTATCATCCCTTGTAAGTAGAATATCACCAAATACACAAGTAGTACTAAGATCTTCTCATCTTGAGACTTCTTGAACAATGTATGATCACATTGAGCTTGAGTGTAGCCATGTTTCTTCACCGTCTTTGAAAAACGATCAAACCAAACTCTAGGAGATTGTTTCAATCCACAAAGGGAATTTTTTAGTTTGAAAGAAGTATCAATACCATATGCATCTTCAAAACCAGGGGGAGTGTCCATAAAAAGTTCATCTTCCAATTCCCTATTCAGAAAAGCATTCTTGATGTCCAATTTTAAAATCTTCCAATCTAAATCAAGCCAAGTAACATAGAGAAGAACATCACATATTGAGCTTGGCTACTGTGTGGCAACATTTCTTGGTAGTCATCCCCATAGAACAAAGGTGGAATCCTTTGCAACCAAACGAGCCTTGAGCCTTTTGATTGAACCATCTGAATTATACTTCATTGTGAATACCCACATGTATCCCACTGTTTTCTTTCCCTTTGGTATTGGCACCCACTCCCAAGTTCTGTTATTCTCCGATGCTTTGATCTCCTCCATAACTGGTGCTCTTCAATATGGAATACTCAATGCTTCTTGGACTGACTTAGGAGTTGCTATACTGGTCATATTTGTTGCAAAAGCACAATAATGAGACAAATTGTTACTCAAATTTAAAATTTTCTAAAAGATAATTTTGAAGACATATGATATATTTTTACTTATTGAACTATATATATTATAGGCAGTAAAACTAAACAAACACTTAAAAATGAAAAAGATGCACAAAATTTACCAACCCTTTAAACATATCTTTCTACTACCGATGCGTCGTCGTCCAAATGCTTAAGAAAATCCATGCATGGGCGTTGTGGGATTGTTCAATCCATCATCTTTGGCATATGGGAACCACGAACTGAAGCCTTCAACAATCTATACTTATTCGAATGAAACATCCTTACGGAATAACCCACTAGGATAATAAGTCACCCACACTTTATCCGATGCGCCCACCCCATCGTGAGCATCCACAAAAGGAGTCCAAAAAGAGATCATCCACACCAATTGCTCACCAAGGAAAACCTCGCCACATTTTAAACTACAAGGAGGTAGATCCTCACCACCCTCAGCTTCCTCCCGAAATCCATTAACTGGATTAATGTGGAATAAAGAGAACAAGGAAACTCCAAGTAAATCAATATTCTCGTACCAATTGAGAGGAAGATGCATTATTACTTAATTTCCCAAATTTTGATATTGTCTTATGCAGCCTGGAACTCCACTACTTCCATCAATAAGAAGACTAATCCCCTTGCCATCATATAGAGAACCGGGAATAAATATATCAGATGAACCAAACCTAATGCTCAAGATCCCCAGATAAAAGTAATTAATATGTAAGTCCCATGTCTCGTATTATCAAGAGGTCTATGCCATGAAAATTATATTCGAATATCCGATGAAGCAACCCGCAATAACTTGGTATGAATTCAATCAAGAATTCAAGAATAATGATGGACAACCGTGACATCTATTTCTCATAGACTTGATGGACTGAATTTTGGCTAGCCACTTGCAAATCATGGTTCAAAGTTACTAGATCTGGCCACCGACTTAGAGGGTCCTAAAACGTGATCTACAAGTATCAATCATATACTCCGCCATCACGCAAATAAGATAAATGAAAAGTTCTAAAAATATTATACAAATTATTAGAGAAATGTGATGGAATTAAGTGAGTTAAAAAATAAATAAAAATATTTATCATATATTTAATATTATTTATAATTATAAAGCTTTATTGAAATAATTATAAAAGAATTATTATAAAATTGTGTATTATAAAATTAATTTTAATTTAATCTAAGAAATTTATTATATAAAGAAATATAATCTAGAACATATTAATATCAAATAATATAATATTTTTTAAAAAGAGTAAATTATTTTAGCATTTGATATTATAAAAATTAAATATTAATTTAAAAGTAATTGATCTTTATCTTTAAAATAATTCTTAAATTAATTTAAATAAAATATTTTTGTTACTAAAGTAGATTTTTCACCTTGTCATTAAAAGTGGTATTAAATTAGGATTAGTTTTCTTTGTTAATCAATTAAATTTTTTGAAAGGATAATTCACTAAATTAATATTATAAAAATTAGAGATGCCAGATTAAAGTCTTCATGGTATTTTTACTAGCATAAGATTTGTTCACATGTCTAGTTGGTAGAGCTTTAAAGTTTAAAATTTTAGGACATTCAGGGAGAGGGAAGGGTTATAATTGAAGTTAATGGAGATAGTTTACTACATTATAACAAGTTATTAATTAAAAAAAATGGCATAAGATTCAATCCTTAAAAAAAAATAGCATACGATTCAATTTTTTTTTTTACATAATATAATTTTATTAATATTATAATTAAATCTAAAATTTATTAATGAAATACACACCTCTTCACTTAATAAATAATATAAATAAATTTGGTTGAACTTTTGACAGCTAATCTCCATCGCTCTCACTTCTCCCAAGCAACCCACTCATCTTCTTCGTTCTCCCAAGCAATTGGCCCTTTGTTTCATTGTACATGATTGAGCAACAAACCACTGTAGCTGCACCTCATGTTGATTCCACCGCTGCAGCGTCTCCCACCATCACGACAACAAGCCACACTGTGGTTTGAGGAACTAAGCCGATCTCAGAGGGAAAGCTTTATTTTGGTTTTATGAAGAGAAATCTCATAAGGCAAATGAAATTTTTTTATTTTTGTTCTTTGATCTAGAATTTCATATTTCTACTAAAAATTTGATTTTTCCATTTTGAGACGTGGAAACCATATTCTTTTGTAATTTGATCGAGTTTACAAGTTAACTCGGAATCTTAATGAGAGTCGCCTCGAGTCTTACCGGGACACTGCCGAGTTTTGTGTTCTATCGTATTTGGCATCTAATCGAGGCCGCTAACCTCGGTGCTTTTAATACAACTTGGCCGAAGCAGCCCGAATAGGCCAAGTTTTCGAACCTTGCTTGCAATGACTCATCTTAAGGATTTTGAACTTATAGAGGTTATTGATGTGAGGAGGCGTCTTACAAAAATTGTTCTCGCTTAGATTTAACACATGAAGTGAAGGTAGATTGCAAACTTAGACAAGTGATTCCTTGTGTTAGAGCATCTCCAACCATTCTTCATTTTTAACTTTATCTCTGTATTTGGAGATTTTGACCCAAAAAATGCACTCCAACCATACTCTTTTTGCATCTCCATTTTTAGAAATGTGAATATTACATCTCCAAATATAGAGATCCACTATTCACATTTCCAATTTTTGAGATGTGAATAGTAATTAGTATTCCTCTATTATTTTAATATTATACTACTATTATCTCATTATTTTATTCTTATAATAATAAAATTATTATTTTAATAATATTTTTATAACATATTTTATTTTTTAGGATATATTTATTTTTATTATTAATTATTTTATTATTTTTCAATTATTTTTCATAGACAATATAGTAAAATGATTATAATAAATTTGAATAATTTAAATTTTTTATTAAAATTGTTTTTTGATAATGATATAATACATTTTTAGTTATATTGTAAATACAATACTTTAAGATTTTAATTATGTAAGACCCAAGAAAATTCCAATTTCTGGAAAAATGGTAAAATCGTACTGTCAAAAAACCGAAATTCTATTCTCCGGATCTCTGATGACAAAACTGATTTCACCGTTGAATCATCTCGTGAAATCTAGCTAGCACGTCGACTTCGTCGAATCTCGAGACGGTTTACACGTTTCGAGGCATCGTTGCCGTGCCGTGAAATGATATTTGATGTGACAAAATCACATATAACATACCCATGTGCCATAAGTGGTATGAGAGATAAATTCCATTAAACGGACGATCAGATAAAGGCAAGAAAGTGTGTCAAACTATGGAAAGAAATGCATATACGGTCATTATTTAAATTCTTAAATGGTTTAGTTACAATACTAATAGTGCTATCTCCTACAATTGAAAAAGGAGAAGAAAACGTGAAATGATACAGGGGAGATGCAGTAGGCAAAATGGTGATTTTCTAGAGAGAGAAGGACCTCCTTCTCTCTAGATTTTCAGGAGATCCAACCGTCGAAATCCTTCGCCAAGCATGAGCCGTCTACGCCGAGAGCGCCTACAGGACCCTGGCTTTTAGGAAGCTTCACAAACTCGAGAAAGTGCAGGGATTTATCGTGACGTTTTACACTTTGTTTAAGTGTTTTATGATGCTTTGTTGGGTTGAGGCCTTGAACGTTGTTGACGGCCCTGCAAAACTCGGGACCGAATTGTTAGAATTTTTTAGTTATCGGACAGTCCACGACCGGGTGTGACTCGTGTGGGCTGTTGAGTTGTGATTTATGCTATAAATTGTGTTTTGTGTTGGCTCGAGGTCAGTGAGTGGCCGCTTGATCTGCTCCAAATCTCGAACCGGCGTGAAAACTGGGACACTTTGGTCACCCATCGCTAGTGGACCTGACGGGGTATTTCAGACTACAATTCTTATATAATAAATCGCGCGAAGCAGGAGCCTGAACTGCATGGAACCCGGTCTCCACCAAGAGGAACCGATGTAGGAGGAGTGCTCAAAGGACAGCCCACTGCTCGTTCAGATCAGAAAAACACCCTGTGCTTGTGTGTGAAATGGACCAAAAACGTCCATGTGTTGGGTGCTTGAATTTGATGAAATGAATGGCTTGATTTGTGTGGAAATGGATAGGTTAATGCATGAACTTCTTGTATTAATATGATGACATAATTATATAAAATATAATTGTGTTTGTAGGCCATTGGAGATGATTTTAATATGTTAATGCATAAGCTTGATGTGTTAACTTGATGTCACAATTATATGGAATATAATTGTGGGTGTAGGCCATTGGAAATGGAATAGTGATTAGCTCAAGTGAGCAAATTTGGGAGTTGGTTGATATTGTTGAATTACATGTGTGATTCTAAATTTGATAATATATGCATATTGGTATATTGGTTGAAAATGATTGAAATGGCATAACGATTTCCATATGCACTGCAGCTTCAGGAAATTAGGTGAGTGCATGACATCAAATTGAAAGAAAACGAAAACGTTTGAAGGGAATTTCACAGATGAATTCCTGAGAATGGGATTGAGACTACCCAACAGATCATTTCTGATGAGGACCATGATTGTTTTTGTGTCTCTCCAACACATCTCGCCTGGAGGGTAGTCCCATATTTTTACCGACACTTCGTATAGTTTCGAAACAACAGTTTTATGATGTTTTCTCACACATGGCTTAGGTAAAGTGAGGGAGTTGGTGGAGGACTCTATGCTGTGGTTGAGTCATTTAGACATTCAAGTAGAATCACGAATTTGCTTGAAATGCGTGTTTACTTTGGAGCATTACATTTGACTTCAGGAGAGAGCCCATTTAGGATTCGATTCCACTACTCGAGTGATTAGCTCACCTGGTTTATGAACATATTTTTCGTGCACAGAAGCGATAGGAGACGGTTTCGTCCTAGAGGCCGGGTTTGAGAAGAAAGCCAAGCCAGGTTTGGCTATCATTATATACATGTATTAGAATTCTAGAATTTTGATATATGTTTGTATGCTAAGATTAATTATCAACTCTCGAACTACGAGATATGTATTCGTTGGGATATATTATTTGAGTGATGATGTGGGCCCAAGTAGCCATTATTTACTCTCATTTGGACCCTATGTGGTCGCTTGATGTCAGACAAAGACAGACTAAGTAGAAATTCTCCCAGACAGCCGAGACTCTCGCCTGATATTCGTGAGAGATGTCGGGTCACCCGACATTTACTAGTGTTTTCCGCGGGTTGACGGGTAGTCAACGGACCCCCGGGATTTTGGGCGTCACAAATTAACTAATTCAATAATTTCTTAGAAATAAAAATAGAACTTCAAATTGAAAATAAAAAAGAACATAGGGATTACATCATATGATGTTTTGCACATCATTTACTTAAACTAATACATTTGAGCTTCTTTATCTTTAATTTGTTTATGACGAGCAAGAAACTGTTGAAATTGTTTTATTTTATCTACTATCATATCAACTTCCGGAATAAACATCACATTAAAATTAACAATGCTCCCATAAGTTTCAACTTCTTCTTCTATAATCATATTATGCATTATTATGCATGCTGTTATAATATCATGAAGTACTTGTTTATCCCAATAATATCATGAAGTGCATGATTTCATATATGATCCATTCAAGCATGAGTATTTTAAGGTGAAAAAATGGAGATTATTGAAAAAATGACTTGTAAATCCCATGAAAGGGGATCAAGTGGTCATGATAATGGTAATTTTGATGAATATGACGGTAAAAATTATGGAGGTAATATACCACCATATTAGTTTTTATATTGTATTTTTATCATTTGGTTAATATAATTTTATTATGTAGTTTTTATTAATGTTGTTTTATTTTTGTAATCTAATATGCGGTGCCTATAATATAATATTTATTAGTTTAAATGCATTTGGGTTTTAACATATTTTTAGTCTATTGAATTTATTTATTTAATATAATTTCATTTATGTTTAAATAAAAATAAAATATTTCATATCATATTCTTAAAAAATTCTAATTTGAAAAAAATAAAGATTTGAATAATGAATAGTGATTTTGAGTTAAAAATTGAGATTGTTGGTTGGATTTGGAACTCCAAAAAGTGAGCCCCATCATCCTCAAATATAGAGAATGTGCCAATTTCGAGTTGAAAATGAAGATTTATGATTAAAGATGCTCTAAGGGGGAACAAGTGGGGACTTGCATGAGCAGATTCCTTAATTGTTCTTCCCATTATCATGCTCGTATTTCCAATAGAACGAAAAATATGAAACAAAAGATATGAAACACAAGAAAAATATGAGTAATGGGTAAAAACTAGCATATTCTATTAAATTTCTCTTGTAAAAAAAAAAGATCACTACCCGCATCCTCCTATGCTAGACATCCACTACTCACTACTGGCAGCCTCTTCTTGCTTTTCCGCCACAAAATCAACTTCGTCGTCTTGTTCTAATCTTATTAAGCCTTCAGAGTTGACTTGATTTTGAGTTGATGACTGAACGATGAAAGAAAACTTCATCATTGTTGTCTTTAGGCTTGATGAAGCCAAATCCTTTCAGTGCATTGTACCATTTTACGGTACCCCTGGTCTGGTTGATTTCAATCAACTGTCAAAACAGAAAAATAATAATAAACAAAAATAAAATCACTAATGGAGAAAGTAATTTAATAAACTAAAAATCAGCTAGTTTGAAACTAATAAAATTTTCTTAAAAATAAAATCCTTTTCTTTTCATATGTTTCTTTTCACACTATTATCATATCGGCCCTCTCTCTCTCTCTCTCTCTCTCTCTTCTCTCTCTCTCTCTATATATATATATATATATATATAGAGCAGTATATATATATATATATATATATATATATATATATATATATATATATATATATATATATATATATATATTTATCTATTAATGTTTTAAAATCGAATTAATTATTAAACAAAAAGTTACGCCACGATTCAACGATCAACCTCTATAGTTCAATAGTAAACAAGTGACTTTTTTATTGAATAAATAATCTTTTTAAAACATTTTACAAAGGATTATACAATAATAATAATACAATAATAATAATAATAAGAAAAATTAGTATTGTAATTTATGAACTTTTATGAATTTTGCATTTAAATCTCCGAATTAAAGTTTGTTTTTTAATATGATTAACTTTCATAAATTTTGTTTTGTTCCAACAAGACTTCAAACCTTTACTTTGTTGAACATGGCATGATAAAACAACATCGTTTTGATTCTAGAATTTCAATTAAAATGAAAGTTAGGATATAAAAATAAAATTCATGAAAGTTGTTATATTTAAAAAGAAAAATTTTCACTCAAGATTTAAATGCAAAAGTCATAAAAGTTTAGGATTTTAATACTAAATTTTCCTAATAACGAAAATAAGAATAATTAATAAAAATGAAGTGATCCACATACCTAACTCAGTAGGTAGAGCATTCAACCCTTAAAAAGGCAACACATCTAAGGAGGGATACTAGATTTGAGTTTCAATAAAGACAATTTACTACATTATAACACGGTGCTTAGTTATAAAAAAAACCTTGTTGAGGCACATGAGGTTGAAGCAAGTCAACACACTTACCATAAAATGCATGATCCAAGAACCTTCGAAGCTTTCCTGTTTTTGCCTTCACAAATAGGAGGGCGCCACGTGGTGGCTTCTAGGGGCAAGACCCGGTCGTAACGGTCAAATGGAAGAAACTGATATATATAAATATATATTCCAGCGATAATCTGCAAAGAAATACCTTCAAGAATTGAAGAAACCGTTTGAAAACTGTTTTTTTTTTTTGTAAAAACAAAAAGAGAACTAAAAAAATAAGTAGAACACAAAAATGAAAAAACGCTAAATCCAAAAAATTTAAGAACATGTTCCCAGTGAATTCAAAAACTGTTCTAAAAAACAAATTTCCAAAACAGAATCAAACAGTTTCCCAAAATTCTGAATCGGCAAGTAGTTTGTACAACATACTAGATCAGCATCAGTGTTAAAATATGCTATAAAAATGAAAGCAAAATATTTCAAATTTTAAATAGTTATTTATTCTATAAAATCATTAAAAAAATATGAAAAAAACTGTTTTTGAAAATGAATTTTTAAATTGTTTTTGAACTAGTTATCAAATAAATTTTTTTTTTTAAAACTAATCACTTTTAATACAACGAAATAACCTGTCCTAATTATAAAAACTTCAAAATATGGTTTGATTATTATTATTTTAAAATAAGAAATACACCATAACTTTTTATAAAAAATTGAGATAGGAAGATTGCACATAACAAATTTAAAATTTTCTAAAAGATAATTATTATTTTTTTTTTTTTTGATCGGTAAAACCAAGATATAGATTATCATGATACATATGTTCGTTATAAGACGAGAAGTAACAAAGAAAAACCAACTCCCTCTCACCTATACTTGGCATCCAAGTCAAAACCCCACCAACGAGTTTGCTATCAACACTATACAATCCTAAATACCGACTACAAGGAAAACAAAAAAGATTTCATCCCGTGAGCGGGAGGGGACCTCATTCTAAAAACCACCCTATTCCTTTTCCATCCACAAACATCTTAAAATACAAAGAGGAGCCGCCATCCAAACTCTTCCGTTTTTTTTCCGACTAGTATTTCCCTTTGGGTTGCTAAGAAGTAGTTGACGAACCATGTAAAACCCGCTAAAATCAAGACCACGTTAAGATCCCATAAATACCTGCGAACAAATTGATGTTGAACTGGCCTATCGTTTCCTCATTCTCTCTACATAAACTCCGCACCTCGCTTACTGGGGGGGATCCCTTCCTCTTTAGTCGATCCAATGTAAGCACCTTACCTTAAGCTTCCTACAAAAAATCCCATTTTCAGTGTGTAACAATCAAAATTTTGATGGATAGCCAAGGGAAGTCAGTAGGAAAAGAATACCTCAACTTGCGATACATAAGACTAATTGAAAAACCGTTAGTCTTAGACTCCTTCAATAACAGTCGATCCTCTTAAAAGGGCCTAATTTTTTTGTTGGCTAGGAAGTGAAGGAACCTTTCTACCTCTTCCATCTCCCAATCATTAAAAGGTCTAAGAAAGATTGGGGACCATCCCCCCTCCTCCCTTGAGGAATCCCAAACATCTACCACCCTAGCGTCTTTGTGAACTGCCAAGTTAAACAAAGTGGGGAATTCATTGCAAAGCACAGTCTCGTTGCACTAAGGGTCCTTCCAAAAGCCTAGTCTCCTACCATTTCCTAAGGAGGAAATGGTGTTTTGGGAAAAGGTGAGCCGTTCTTTTCTAATGTCTTTCCATAAGCCAGTACCATATCCTCCTCTGATGTCCCTAGTGTTCCAAATTTCAACTTCCCTCACCGAACTGGGTATGCCGATCACTGGGCTTCCAAAGAGAGTCCTTCATTAGCAAACCGCAACACTTCACTTACAAAGCAATGCGCTTTGATTCATCATGAGAGGCCTCACCAACTCCACCTCTATTTTTCCTGCTGCACGCATCCCAGCTTGACCAAATGAGGTTTACGCCTAAATCACACACCCCAAAAGAAAGTCTTCACCCTTCTGGGCCTAGACCAAACAATCTTTGGTATTCTAAACAGAGAGGAAGTAAATGGGCAGCTAGATAGAGCAATTTCGAATCGAGGGTAAGTCTCCATTCCTTTGAGATATTGTCTTTTCCAAGAGGACAATCTATTTCTAAATCTTTCTTTAATAGAATCTCATACTCCCGAAGCCCTGTGAGGAGCGCCAAGGGGAAGGCCCAAGTACTTAGTGGGGAGGGAACCAACCCCATAGCCAAGCTCAGCCGATAACTCCTCCACATTGTCCACCCTACCCAGAGGGATAATCTCACTCTTGAACAAATTAATTTTCAACCCTGAAAAGGCTTCAAACCACATTAAGTGTCCACCTACATCACCGTTCAAGATTGGCATCATTAAAATGATAGTATCATCGCCAGATAATATGAGATATGACAATCTCCCCACCATCTCTACCCCCAAACCTGCACCCAGAAATAAAATTGCCTTCCACCGCTCTCTTTAGCAGACAACTTAGGGCTTCCATCCCAATAACAAACAGATAGGGCGAGAGGGGATCCCCTTGTCTCAGGCCTTTGGAATCCGAAAAGAACCTGTATGAGAACCATTAATCGTGACTAAGAACGCTCGGGCTGGTGGAGATGCAAATCTCACCAATCCATCTTAATCCATTTAGAACCAAACCCCAGCCCTTCTCAAGCATCTTCAACAAAAGTCCCACCCGATGTGATCATGTTTCTTTCGATATCTAACTTGCTGTAGGATCCCTTTCTCTTTCCCTCTAAGAGTAGAGTCCACAGCCTCATTCGCTATTAGCACAGCGTCAAGAATCTGCCTCCCTTCTACGAACGCATTCTGAGACTGGGAAATAACCAAACTCATAACCCTTTTAATTCTATTGGCCAACACTTTCGATAAAATTTTATAAAGACTACCCACTAAATCGATGGTCTTAGGTCCTTTAGGATCCACAACAGCCTCGCCCCTTGGGAACCAAAACTACAAAAGTAGCATTCAAACTTTCACGAACCGATCATTCTGAGTTAATCCCTAAAAGCCCATGACCTCCTCTCTCACAAAATCCCAACTGAAAGACCAGAAAGCTAATGGAAAACCATCTGGACCTGGGGCTTTATCGTCACTAAGCCCAGAAACTGCTGCTAGAATTTCTTCATCTGTGAACATTTCTTCCAACTTAGCACAATGGTCTTCGCCAATCAAATTGACATAGAACTCTAGAAAAGGCAAACGCCAATTGGTAGGGGCAGAGAGGAGACTCTGGAAGGCTCTAACCAGGCCTTCTTTAACCTCAGCCTCCTTAACCAAGTTTCTACCATTGATTCTGATGCTAGTGATAGAATTCCGCCTCCTATGCGAATTTGCCATTCTGTGAAAGAATCCCGTGTTTCTGTCTCCTTCTTTCAGCCAAATTTCTCTGGATTTCTGTCTCCACGAAACCTCTTCCAGATCAACCCACTCCTTATAGTTCTCTCTAGCCTTCTCCCTCTCTTCTGCTTCTGTCAAGGACAACTCCTTATCCTTTTCCACTTCGTCCCAATAAGAGATCCTACTTAAAGCCTCCTTTTTTTTTTTCTCCACTCTACCAAAAACCTCTTTATTCCAGACCTTTAAAATACCTTTAAGGGCCTTTAATTTCGAAGCCAGAACGAAACTGTATGATCCGGAAAATTGAAGGCTTTGCCACCAACCTCTAAGAAGATCCTTAAAACCTTCGAACTTTAACCACATGTTCTCAAACCGGAAGGGCGAAGGCCCTGATTTAATCCCATCACTATCTAACATCACTGGGCAATGGTCGACATCGGGGTCTCTGGAGAGTCTTTTCAATCACATTAAAAACCGGTTTTCCAATCACCACACCAAAATCTGTCCAGTCGGGACATACGCTGATTACCATTGCCTCCCCTCCATGTAAAAGGACCTCCTTGCAGAGGGAGATCTCTAAGCCCCAGCTCATTAACAACTTCATTAAAGCGCCTCATAGGATGCGAAAGCCCACCTACCAAGTTTCTATCATTGGGGGAAAGAACTACATTGAAGTCACCGCCAATACACCAGGGCCCCTCCCACAAGCCTTCAAAGCTCTGGTTTTTCCCCAAACATTTCGCTTTCACCGGGCCATAGACCCATGTGAAGGCCCACAGAAAACCATCCTCCACATTTTTAAACATACAAGTTACAGAAAAATGGCCTATTTCAGTCGCCACCATCTCCAATTTTCTTGTATCCCAAAACACAAGGATTCCCCCAGCAGTTCCCTCTGCCTCCACAGCCCTCCACTCAGCCAATCTACCCACCCCAAGACTACGGGCAACAGCCGAAGACAACTCTTGAATCTTGGTTTCTTGCAAGCACACCAAATCCACCCTCTGAGACCTAATAAAGTTTCTAATAACATTCCTCTTGTTTGGGTTGTTCGCTCCTCTTACATTCATGATACGCTTAATCTCATTTCAACTTTAACAAGAAATTCCCTCTATCTCTTCCACCTCTATTCTGGCTCTTTCCACTGTAGTTTATAGTGCATTCCAACTTCCTGAGCTCCCTCTCACATCTTGTCTCTGTTGAGTTCCCCTTCCTCTTATCTTCTACCTGCTGCGCCTCCATTTTTCGCATCAACTTCAGAATCTCCTCTTCAAAGCCCACCGTTGTGACCCCTAGATATTCACTAAATTTAAACAAGCAGCTATCTTCCCAATTGTTATAACCCGTGCTCTCTGAACATACAATAGCTGCCTCCCCTTTCAAAGACCCGGGTCCCTCCAATTCCTGGACATCCTCCATTAGAGCATTGGCTCTCCCCTTCCCCCACTCTCTTCCATCACTTGACACCTCCCTCAACGGTTCCATATCCCCCAAGGATTCATGCTCATAGAGGTCCCCAAACCGTAAGAACCCCTGCATGCCAGGCCCACAGTCGTAAAAGAGGAGAAGAACAATCATCCGAGGACAAAAGTATCAAACCCGATCCTTTTGCGCATTCGAGCTGGGGATCACCCACCTCGGGACACATAGAGATCACCTTCAATAGAGCCACAGAACTACCATCCGAAAATCCCTCACCTCCGTTTCCTTGGCACGAGCCACCCGTAGCAGGGCCCTCAGTAGACACCAAACTCATCCCTTTTTCCCAACAACTCTCAAAACTGGAAGTTCTCCCCGACCAGGCCAACCTTCTTTGGCGTGCAGTAGTGGCCCCCTCGCACATATCCAAGCCGGATCTACCAGGGGGTTCGAAGCGCCCTCCGCTCCTGGACTAGTACCCCCCTCCTTCATTCTCCACTCTTCGCTTGAGCCAGAAGTGCCACCCATAGGGCCAGACCGAGCCTTTGTAAAGCCTTTTTTCAAACAACATCCCTTCTCTTTGCCTTGCTTTAAATTCTTGATTCGGCCTACCGCATGGACCCAGCCCTTTTGCCCAATCTGGCCCTTCCCTCCCCGGGCAATGACTCGAAGAGTTTCCATGGGCTCCAGCCTTACCGCATCTACCTAGCTTGTAAGCTTTAAGTTGATTTATTATAACATTAACCCGTGGGTGTTGTTTCATCCTCTATGGTTTTTAACGAATTTGTATTTATATTTCTATTGATGTATTACTAGTTTGAACTATTAAAAAGTTTCCTTTGAAAAAATAAAAAATCCTTCTTTCATGTTTCTTTTTCACACTATTATCAAAATTGGACTCTCTCTCTCTCTCTCTCTCTCTCTTCTATATATATATATATATATATATATATATCTCATTATTGTTTTAAAAATCGACTAGTTATTGGACAAAAAAGTTATTGTCTACGATTTAGCGGCTCGAACTAATGGTTCAATAGTAAACAAGTAACTTTTTTTATTGAATAACCGGCCCCTTTTTAAAACATTTACAATAATTATACAATTATAATAATAATAAGGAAAAATTAGTATTAAAATCATAAACTTTTATGACTTTTGCATTTAAATCCTGAACAAAAAGTTTATTTTTTAAATATAGCAATTTTCATGAATTTTGTTTTTATATCCTAACAAGAATTCGGTTTCTACCTTGCCTAACGCAAGACGATAAATGACGTCAAGCTTGGCGCCATAATCTCAATTAAATGAAAGTTGGAATATAAAAATAAAAACAATGAAAATTGTTATATTTGGGTGCCAAACTTTTCATTCAAGATTTAACTACAAAAGTCATGAAAGTTTAGGATTTTTTTACTATTTTTCTCTAATAATGAAAAAAATAATAATTGATAAAAAAAAAAAGGAATCTACGTGCCTAAATCAATTGGTAGAACGTTCAATTCTTAAAAAGAAAAGACATCTAAGAAGCTCAATTAGTAAAACGTTTAACCCTTCAAAAGGCAAGACATACAGGGAGGGAATATCCAAGTCCCAATTTCAATGAAAATAATTTACTACATGAGTTGAGTCACATAAGGTGGAAGCAAGTCAACGCACTTACCAACGTTGACCAGAGTCAATGAAGAATATCATACTATTTTACCAAAAAAATGCATGATCCAAGATCCTTCGAAGCTTTCCTGTTTGAAAATCGGGTTGTCTTCACAAATAGGAGGGCGCCACGTGGCGGCTTCTAGGGCCAGGGCCCGGCCCGGTCGTAATATATATATATATATATATATATATATATATATATATATATATATTCCGGTGATAATCAGCAAAGAAATACAATCAAGAATTGAAGAAACCGTTTGAAAACCATTTTCTGTTGTAAAAAACAAGAAAAAGAGAACTGACAAAAAACGCTAAATCCAAACAAATAAGAGCTGTGAATTAAAAAACTATTCTGAAAAACAAATTTCCAAAATAGAATCAAACAGGCCCAAAAATTCTCAATCCCAGCAAGTAGTTTGTACAACATACTAGATCAGTGAACATGTTAAAAATAATCTATAAAACATGTTAAAATATTTATTTATTTATAGGTTTTAAAACTGTTTTTCATTAAAAAAAAATGTTTTTGAAAATTATATTTTAAACTGTTTTTTAACTAGTTATCATTTAAGCCTTCAGAATATCGTTTGATCACCTTTTTTTTTTTCAAATTAGAAATATTAACCATAACTTTTATAAAATTGAGATATAAAGATTTTTTAATTACTCAAATTTAAAAAATTTCTAAAAGATAATTTTGAAGACATATGATATATTTTTACTATTGAAACTCATATATATTATAGGCAATATAACTAAACAAACACTTAAAACTGAAAAAGATGCACAAAATTTAATAACCCTTTATATAGCTCTTTCTGCTGCCGATGCGTCGTCTTCCAAATGCTCAAGAAAGTCCATGCATGAGCGTTGTGGAATTGTTCAATCCATCATCTTTGGCATAGATAAGATCAATGCCACACTTTTCCACTTTCATATGGGTACCACGAAATGAAGCCTTCAACAATCTATACTTATTCGAATGAAACATCTCCTTAACACTAACCTTAATTCGGATAATAAGTCACCCACACTTTCCACCCTTACTGTAGCATCCACAAAAGGAGTCCAAAAAGAGATCATCCACAATTCCTGACTTGCTCACCAAGGAAACTGAGTTCACATTTTAAACTACAAGGGGGTGGATCCTCGCCCTTCAACTCATCCTCAGCTTTCTCCTCAGAGAACAAGGAAACTCCAAGTAAATCAATATTCTCGTACCAATTGAGAGGAAGATGCATTATTATTTCATTTCCCAAATTTTGATGTCCGATCCAACCTGGAACTCCACTACTTCCATCAATAAGAAGACTAATCCCTTTGCCATCATATAGAGAACCGGGAATAAATATATCAGATGAACCAAACCCACGTTCAAGAGGTCTATGCCATGAAAATTATAATTCCTCGAATATCTCTCAATGAAGTAATCCTACAATAACTTGTACATGACTTCGAGAAGGCAACAATGATTTGACAAATCAGATACATCTATTTCTCGTAGACCTAATGGAAGCTCGGGAATTTCGAGAAGCCACTTGTAATTATGGTTCAAAGTTACGGTATTGATCACTGACTCGGAGGGTCCTCAAATATCGATCGCGGTGTATCAGTCATATATCGACTAATACACAAATCGGATAAATAAAAAGTTCTAAAAATATTATACAAATTAATAGAGAAATGTGATGGAATTAAGTGAGTTAAAAAATTAATAAAAATATTTATCATATATTTAATATTATTTAAGTAATTATAAAAGTATATATTGAAATAATTATTATAAAATTGTGTATTATAAAATTAATTAATTTAATCTAAGAAATTTATTATATAAAGAAAATTGTAATCGTTAGAACATATTAATATCAATAATAATAACATTTTTTAAAAAGAGTAAATTATTTTAGCATTTGATAATATAAAATTAAATATTAATTTAAAAGTAATTTGATCTTTATCTTTAAATTAATTTAAATAAAAATATTTTTTTTGTTATTAAAGTAGATTTTTCATCTTGTCATTAAAAGTATTAAATTAGATTAGTTTTCTTGTTAGAACTAATTAAATTTTTTTTGAAAGGATAACTAATTAAATTAATATTATAAAAAATTAGAGATACGGATTAAAATCTTCATGGTGTTTTTAATAGCATAAGATTCATTCACATGTCTAGTTGGTAAAGTCTTTAAAGTTTAAAATGCAAGACATTCACGGAGGGGCTGTAAGTTATAGCTGCTCATCGAGATACTTATCACATTATACGCAAGCTTATTAATTAAAAAATATATAAGATTCAATCCTTAGAAAAATAGCATACGTTTCAACATAATTTTTTTTAACATAATATAATTTTATTAATATTATAATTAAATCTAAATTTTTATTAATGAAATACACACCTCTTCACTTAATAAATAATATAAATAAATACTCGAACTTTGACAACTCATTCCTTCAAGCTCACTTCTCACAAGTAACTCGTCATCTTCTTCAAGCCCCAAAGAATTCCATTTCTTTGTTTCGTTGTATGATTGAACGACAAACCACCCCGAGTCGCATTCCCTATGTCGATTCCACCGTTGCACTGTCTCCCGCCATCACGACAATAAGTGTGACCAGGGTTTGAGAACTAAGTCGATCTTAGTAGAGAAAGTTTTTATTTTTGGTTTTATAAAGAGAAATCTCGTAAGGCAATGAAATTTTTTTGATTTTTTATTCTTTGATCTAGAATTTCATATTTCTCTACAAAAATTTGATTGTTACATTTTGAGATGGGAAACCATATTTTTTCTTTTGTAATTTGACCGAGTTAGCCAAGTTAACTCAAATCCTCGGCTGCAGTCGCCTGAGTCTACTAATGATGAAGCCTTGTGTTGTATTGTATCGAGTATCGGAATCGGCGCGGCCAACCTCGAGGCGAATACAACTTGGCTGAGTCATACCGGAATAGGCCGAGTTTTTGAACCTTGCTTGCAATGACTCATCTTAAGGATTCTGAACTTACAGAGGTTACTGATGTGAGGAGGCGTCTTACAAAAATTGTTCTCGCTTAGATTTAACACATGGAGTGAAGGTAGATTGCAAACTTAGACAAGTGATTCCTTGTGTTAGACAAGTGAAAACTGTTTTTTTTTTTTGTAAAAACAAAAAGAGAACTAAAAAAATAAGTAGAAAACAAAAATGAAAAAACGCTAAATCCAAAAAATAAAATAACATGTTTCGTGAATTCAAACCGTTCCTCGAATCCCAAAGAAGTAGTTTGTACAAATTACTAGATCGTTGAACATGTTAAAATATGCTATAAAATGTTAAAAAAATATTTCAAATTTTAAATAGTTATTTATTCTATAAAATCATTAAAAATATAAAAACTGCTTTTTGAAAATGAAATTTTAAATTGTTTCTTGAACTAGTTATCAAATAAAACTTTTTTTTTTAAAACTAATAACTTTTAATACAAACGTAATAACCTCGTCTCTAATTATAAAAAAAAACTTCAAATATGGTTTGATTATTATTATGATATTTTTTTTGCAAATAAGAAATATTAACCATGACTTTTATAAAATTGAGATATAAAGATTTTTTACTATTACTCAAATTTAAAATTTTCTAAAGGATAATTTTGAAGACATGACATATTTTACTTATTTAACTATATATTATAGGCAATATAACTAAAAACAAACAAGTACTTGAAAATGAAACATGCAATAAAATTTACTAACCCTTTAAATGTACTCTCTTCGCCGCGATGAGTCACAATCAAATGTCATGAAAGTCCATGCATGAGCGCGATTGTTCAATCCATCATCTTTGGTATAGACAAGATCACGCCACACTTTTCCATTTTCACATAAGTACCAATTTAAATGAAGCCTTCAACAATCTATAGTTGTTTGAATGATACATCTCCTTGACACCAACCTTAGGATAATAAGTCACCCACACTTGATCTGATACACCACCCTCACTGTAGCATCCACAAAAGGAGTCCAAAAAGAGGTCATCCACAATTCCGAATTGCTCGTCAAGGAAACTGAGTTCACATTTTAAACTACAAGGACGTGGATCCTCACCACCCTCAGCTTTCTCCTCAAATCCATTAACTGGATTAATGTGGAATAAAGAGAACAGAGAAAATCCAAGTAAATCATTATTCCTCATGCGCTGAGGAAGCCGATTATTACTTCATTTCCATATTTTGATGCCTTAGCCAAGCCCTGGGACTCCACTACTTCCATCAATAAGACTAATTCCTTGCCATCATATAGACCGAATAAATATATCGATGAACCAAAACTCCACGCTCAAGATCCTTGCATAAAAATAACATGTAAGTCCCATGTCTCGTACATATCGGGGAGTTCTTGCGTGAAATTATACTTACATGAATATCCGATTTGAAGCAATCTATAGGAGGGATCGTTAGTAACTTGGTCTCGACTCGCAAATGCGGCAACAATGATGGACAACCATGTACATATATATTTCTCGTAGACTCTGATGGAAGCTCCGAATTTCCAAGCCACTTGCAATGATTCATCTTAAGGATTCTCGAGCTACGTGAGGTTACTCGATGTGAGAAGGCGTCTTTACAAAAAAATTGTTCATTAGGATTTAACACTCATAAAGGACGGTAGATTGCAAACTTGCTCGGGTGATTGCTTCAGGCTAGGTTGCAAGAATCCTAAGTCTAATTCCTCCAACCCGTATAAAATGCAGCTATCGCTCAAGTTTGCATCCTTCTGATCTTCACAATAACTCTTAGATGATCCCTCGGATCTAGGATTCTTAGATTGTGGGCTCCCAGGTTCTCGGATATCGGATTGCGGGGTCCTGTGTCTCCGGGATATCCGACTGCGGGCTCTAAAGCCTGGGGACTCAAGCTCTAGGTTTCCTAGTTGGGGGTCTCAAAGTTCTAGGCTCCTAATTTCGAGGAATTAAAAGTTTTAGGTTCCTGTAGGAAAGAAGCCGATTTAAGCATAGTCTCAATCTTTCTATACACAGAACTCAACACACTTGGAAATTTGTCAAGTTTTGGGCAGTTATGGACAAGAAGAGTTTTAAGATATCTCAAATTACAGATGCTTTTAGGAAGACTCTCAAGGTTTTCACAATGTGCTAAATCCAAATATCCAATCTCTTTTAAACGCACAATCGACGATGGTAGATTTTTTATACTTGTTCCATCTAAATCTCTTAAATTTTCCATCACGTTCATAATTTCGGGAAAACTGCTTAGTTTAGAACAGCCAGTGCAACAAAGGGTCTTAAGATGTTTCAATTTATAAATGTCTCCTGGAAGATTCCTAAGCTTTTTGCAACCTATCCAATTCAAACAAAAATAACTAAATAAATTATAACCAGTAAATTAACAGCTCCAACAAATGACTGGACCTTAATTAATCAAATTTAATTACTACCTTTAACAATTAATATCTCCAAGTTTGGCACACTTGAGATGACCGGAATTTTAATGAGATGTTGTGAATAACTAACATTTAAGACCTTTAACTTCTCAAAAACCTGCAATAAAATAGAGTTTGTTTTCGAGAATAAGATTTCATGGACATTAACACAAACCTAAAGCTTTAATATATCCAAATTAGTAATCGTACCTTGTTATCACAAAGGGTTTTTCTACCATCTCTCAAAAAGGTTTTTAACTTCTCAAAAACCTGTAACAAAATTTTTTTATTTATTTTTTGTAAATAAGATTTCGTGGACATTAAAACTAATACAAAGTTTAAATATAGCCAAATTGACAAGCATACCTTTTAACCCAAAGTACTTCTATACCGCTATTTTGCAAGTTGAGTTCAACTAGCTTCCCTGTATGAAAATTTGATGGCAAGAATTTTAGTGGGCATCCATCCCAATGGAGATATCTTAAATCACAGGAAGAAAATGTAAAGTCTCTAGGAAGGTGCTCTCTAAGAATGCACTTGTCTTTGCAATATTTCATCATAGAGCCATATTCAACATCATGATGAACTTTGAGCAATCTTATTCCCTTCATCTTTTTGAAAGCGTTGGTAGTGAATCGTATTTCTTTCGATGTCGACATGTCTAGTATAATCCCTTCAATTGCTTTTGTCCCCTAAAAGAAATAATTAGTTGTGAATATATAAGTAAAACAGTACCTGGCTAATTACTGAATCATTAGAACAATATATGTGTGTTAAGTGCAGCACTTATCGTATTTCATGTCAACACATGAGACGTCTTCACCTTTCCATAGTCTGCTCCTTCCCGGTTCTTTCAAGCATTGTTCTCGAAAAATTTCCCACCCCATATGTTGTAATAAATCATGCATATACTATTTATTGTTTGCAACAGTTTGGAGACACTTATCAACAAGACTTCCAATCTCAATCTCCGCATAGAAATTGCATCCATCTAAAATTCTTGAAACAAAATCTGTCTTTCCCCTTGAAAAAACATGCTATGTCAAGAAATATGTTCTTCTCCATATCATCGAGCCCATCGAAACTTATTTTAAGGACACTTTCGATTTCCATAGGAAGTTTTCTTCTTAGTTTGCATAATGAGCTTTCCCATTCAGGTATTGTCTTGCTAAAAAGAAAGATACCTAAAACTTTAAGTGCTAATGGGAGCCCTTTAGCATATTCTATAGCACGATCCAAGAGATTCTTGTAATCATCCTTAGGAAGACTTTGCTTAAAGGCATATCGGCTCAATAGCTCAATATTTTCTTCATAATTTAACTCCTTAATTTTATATGCTTCATCCACTCCATAAACATGAAGCAAATGTTTATTTCTAGTTGTTATGATAATTCTACTTCCTGGACAAAACTAGTCATGCTTTCCAACTATGCATTCTAATTGACTAAAATTATCCACATGATCAACAACAATCGTAACCTCAATGCAAATCTGTCCTTATCACATTGATTCCTTCATCAACATTATGGAATTTATAAACATTTCTTCCTTTAAGGATATCATTAAGAAGAGTTTGTTGTAATTGAAGTAGTCCATACCAATTTCTAACTTCTCTTATATTCTCAAGAAAGCTCCAATCATCGAATTGATATGACATACTATTATTACATATAGCTTTGGCAATGGTAGGCTTACCAATGTAACCAATTCCATAGATCCCAATCATGCACCCCTGCTTGACTGATTATTATAATTGATTTTAAGTTTTATCCAAATGAAACTATCCGACCTATAGAAGAAACTACATGACAGAAGGGTTTTTATATCACTCGTTACAGAATGTGCTACATTGAGATTCTCCACAAACATGATCCATACTACTGTAAATACAATGTACATGTAAAGTTAAATAACTTTGGTATTATTCATAAAGTTAAATAGTAGCAAATTGAATATAAAATTAGAAGTATCAAAAGATGTTATTAAATTATTGATATATGTGCTTGTTCATTAATCAACTACTTCAAAAGTTGAAAATGAAGGTACCACATGAATTGCCCTTTTTTCTTGTTTCAAGTCATGAGGCAAATTGCACAACTTAGTTCATTCATCATGAAACTAGAAAAATGGTAGAGGAGAAAAAGATCTTATTTTTAATATCTTTGAACGCCTAAGATTAAGTTTCAATATGCCTTTTTGAATTTTTGGTTAGATGGGGAGTATGTGTTTGTTAGAAAATTAGTTTGTTGCATGTAATAGATGTTTTATAATTTAATCAATTTTGATTTTAGGCTTATGTCCGACTCGAAGATCCACGGTGCGATATAGGGATCTGTTGTGGTAGTCAAAGGGCTTGTAGTCGTAATATGGACTTTTTTGCTTGGGTAATTTGTCATATCAACATACGAGGATTTATTCTCTATTTGACTGTACTTTGTAATTATTCTTATAGTCATAGTAAAGCTTTCTTCCCTGTTCGTGCTTTCTTCCTATAAGGGTTTCCATGTAAAATCTTGATGTTTATCTTTGTTTTCGTATTTTATTATTATGCCATTAATTTCAACATGTGGTAGCTTAGTAAGTAAAGGAAAAATATGATATCCTAAGCTTGAATTCATATCTAGTTGCTGGAAATAGTAGAAGGAACTCCTATAGTGTCGTTACTTAAGGGAATTGGTTGTCTTCTCAACCTATGATAGGTAAACTACAAGTTATTGCAACATGGGAAAGAGCTAATACAGATAAATTGATAGAAGTAAATAATTTTTCATAAAGGAAAATTTGTAATTTTCAATATTCAGAATGGTTTGAATATTTAATATGAGATTTTTGTTAGTAGGTATTATAAACTTCAGTTATTTTTATAAAGTTATAGAAGCTCTAAAAATAACAATCTAAGTCGCATATCCTGATAATTATAATACCTTCGGGCTTAAAATATAGAAAATGGATAAAAAACAAAATGATTCAAGAAAGATAGTTTTGTAAGTACATATATTTCTCAAAATTCTAGGATGCTTCTAATTAGAATCTAGATCCTAAGTTATTTTTTTATAGTAGTTGACTCAAAAATGAAATAAAGGTGGCTAATGCCACTTGATTTCAAATTCATCTATAGGTCTGAACAAGTATGCTAAGACAACTTTGGATTATAGGAGTTTTTATACCAAGTAACTTGTTCTAGGTTTATAAATTATATAATTTTTTTATGAATTTATCATCAGATAATATATCTTAAGAGTTTCCTGATTTTAGACTGATGTTTTCAAGAAGAAAACTCAAGAAATTGAGTATGCTCTCATCATGCTTTACTTTGACTATATCTATGGATTAGGATGCCTTCGTTGATGATCTGTTAGTGCCCATTTAACTTAGTTAATGATTTTTGAGGTGTCTAGACTCATTAATGGACTCGTAGGCTAATATTTCATTTGGAGTTCAATAATTGTTGCTTAGATTATAATTTTCAAAGAGCACATAAATTTCAATTTAAGAAGCCATTTGAGTCTTAGCGAAGCCATAAGCCATTAGCCACAAGGATTCAATTTCCAACCACTTCTAATCTTAAATTTTTTAAACTTTATAGAATAATTTATTTCTCACATGTCCAATTTTTAGCACAATTAACCCATTGGTACGAAATATTTGAAGTTTTTCAACTTACATATCTTTGATTCAAAAGACTTTAAATGAGAATTTGGCCTAAAACGTTAACATTTTTTCTTTAATCAATATCTCAAATTCTAAAAACCTATGTTGATCCTTGTTAATCTTTTAGATAAGTGTGTGACATTACCCATAGACTAAAGTAACCAATAGCCTTTACACTAGCACAATATTATTTCAGGGTTGAAAATCCAAAAATTTACCATGGAGAAGTCATGGCAGTTTAATAGTTATTGATCATGACTCTTGGTCAATTCTATTCAATGTGTAACTACGCAAAGCAATACACTTACCATGGGTGTGGGTACCATGGGCTTCTGGGCCTGCACTTTCCGCTAACGGGCCCCTGATGACCAAGCCCACAATATAAGCCCAATTAACTGCCCAGCTACTCATTTACAAGCCAGTCCAAACATACTTTCCCAAGAGATTAAGACACAAAGATAACCTCTTCGCCAGATAATTATCTAAGAGGCAAATACCGACCTCTCTTAGCTCAACAAATAAACCACCCATGAGTCATTAATATAACCACCATGACGGTGGGCCGCGCATCATGGAGCAAAAAACGAAAGAATTTGATATCTAAAGGGCAATTTGGCTATCTAAATCTAAGAACAGTCATAACGCGCGAACCACATACCACCTTCTCATCTGCTTTAAGGAAATCACCTACTTTCCATGGAAATCAGATCATCTTTCTCCTCGATAAAAGGAGGGATCGCACTAAAAAAGGTATGACATTCTCTTGAATTAGAAAAGATTGATCCCTTCACTCTCCGTGATTTCCCGATCCGACTTCACAGATCTGGCAGAATGGGCGCACCACCACCGCTTTCGTGATATGTTTTGGTGTAAGTACAAGTAGTTGATGTTTCGATGATCTAGTGACCCAGAAAATTCAGGAGACTACAATTAGCGCCGTCTGTGGAAAAGACCAAGTAAAAAAGCTCATCGGCGATTTGCGAGGGATTGTCATAGACCGCTTCGCGATCACCTATTCCCCCGCTTTTCAAGCTGTAGTTCTCAATTAACCCACTGCATCATTGACTTTACTGCCATGACTAGCAACCCAAATGAATCAATCCCCCGCCAAGACGCCTTCGACAGCCAAGATATGGAGGCAAAGCAGGAGGAATAGGCCAAATAGATGGCTGAACTGCAGAGTCATGTTGACCATCCAGCTAGAAAACGACCACTGGCGTGACTCGCCGGAGGGCCACTGTGATAGAAAACGACGAGGGAGTAAATGCACCCAGCACTCAAGTTAAGCAAAATAAAGGCAAGGAACCTATCCGGTCGGAAGACAGCGACGCTACAGCAGATGACGAGTTATCTTCCGGTAGCTCCCTACTTTTGGATCTGCCACCCCCAAAGAACAATGTGGAGGTTGAGTCGAGAAAGAGGCCCCACGACGTTCTAGTTGGTCCATCAACCGTGATGCCCGACGGGGTGCGAGAGAATCTGGGGCCAGAAAGGCGACAATCAAAACGCGCCTCGAAACATACCCGCTGCGGGCCTGGGGTTCCCGAAGCACCATCACTCCGCCTCGGCATCTCGCCTCGAGCCGTGACCATTCCGTACATGCCTCGTCACCTACATTATCCGGGGGGGACCCGGGAGAGATGTTGTTGAGCCCCATCGTGGCAAAGACATCCTAAGTTATGAGCCACCCCACGGTTTCACTGATACCACCTGTCTCGCCATGTATGATGGCTCCTCCGAATTCTTACGGCATCACATGTCGCACTTCAACCAAGCCGATGATTCTTAGCACTGGAATGATCATCTTCAGCAAGGTATTCCCACACCAAGGGACCTCTTCGTTCGGTTCCATAAACTCCTCGAGGGATCCATAAACTCATTCAATCAGGTTGTGGACCGTGATTCGCTTCCTAATACTTATGTTCGCCTCGAAAAGCGGAAACATTATTCACTACAAAACCATCTTCAAGCGAGGATGAGTCTATCCCGACTTCACTAAGATTGGACAGGTTGTCCAACAGACGATGCATACAAAGCATGGACGCGGCCCCTCCAAAAAAAAAAAAAAAAAAAAAAAAAAAACTTTCAACGAAGCTTTGGATCGACTACCCCTTTCTTCGGGCCGCCATCACTGACCCCCAACGATGCAGTTAACCGTACTGCACGAAAGGCATATGTACTCTACACCGAAAGATAATATCTCTAGGCAGCCTCCCGCATGCGATGATTACCGTGCAAAACAACAACGGCCAAGAAGGCGCTCGAAAGCGTAAAGGAGCCGACTAAGGACCAGAAGCGCTCCCGGGAATAGTCAGAAAGAAAGAGGGAACCTCCCCAGTTTGCCTCACTGAACATCTCCTACAATAGACTCCTCCCTCTCATCTGGGATCACCTTGACTTTGTTCGGCCCCCACAAATCCGGTCGGATCCCGAGCAACGCGATCGATCTCTAAGGTGCGATTACCACAGGGACCATGGGCATGAAACTAAAAGATGTCGAACTCTGAAGTTCCTAGTGGAGAAATCCAATTCGAAGCAATGCAATCTCAAAGGATATATCCGAGTCAAGGCTCCGCCCGATGGAAACTCGCTCCGCGAGGGGCCGAAGAATAGTGGCCGCCTAAAGCTCCCGGGCCGAGCCCCGCCCACCATTAATTACATATCGGCGCCTACCAACAACCGGTATCACCCAATCGCCGAGGAAAAGCCACGCAAGCAAAGAATGGGGGCTCGAGCCCGGTGAACACCATCGCACTCGGATAATAGCAAAGCGATACAACGGCTGATTTACCCCATATCCTTTCTTCCCATTAACCCATTCACAAGAATACTCCACACCACTATACCAGGCTTACTTTATACAACAATTTGATGTACACAGAGTTCTCGTTGACCCTGGTAGCACAACCAACTTATTGCAACTTCCAGCCATCAAGCAGATGAAATTTTGTCCGGATTTAATGGGGTAACCACGTTATCCATGGGTGATATTGCTCTCCCTATCAAGGCAGGGCCGGTTACTCAGCAAGTCTTATTTTCAGTTCTCGAAGACTTTGGGCCATATAATGCCGTCGTTTGTTGGGCCTGGTTGCAAGTCATGAAAGTAGTACCCTTAAACTACCATCAAACAATTAGTTACCTAACCACGACGTATTGGACTCTTGGAGCAAATTTAGTTAGAAGTTCGCTAGCGCTATTAGTCATTCAGAGGAAGAGCGTGAGAAAGACAAAGCTCCAATCAACTGCCATCGAGTCACAATCCCTGCATCAGTAACGCCAGCTTAGTCGCCTCAGCAGAGAAGGAGGAGAGGGAACAATTAGCTATGGATCCCTTGGAATCAATACTCTTGGGCGGGTCGGATAAACACACTTATGTTAGCTCCCTCTTGTTTGAAGAGGAAAAAGATCAGTTGCGACAGGTTTTTCTTGGTAACATTGACGTATTCACATGGACCCATTTGGACATGATCGACATTAGCCTCACGCATGCTTCTCATAAGCTGAATATCGTCCCGTCTGCCAGGCCAATGAGACAAAGAGTAAGGTGTTTCCACCCGAATCGCCATCAAATTATTCAGGCTGAGGTAGATAACCTTTTGGGTGTAGGATTCATCAGAGAAATCAAGTACTCGGAATGGCTGGCCAATGTGGTGATGGTACCACAGAAAGGTGGTAAGTGGAGAGTATGCGTAGACTATACTGATCTTAATGACACTTGCCCTAAAGACAACTTCCCTTTACCCCGCATTGGACAGATTGTAGACGCGTCAACCGGGCATGGGATGTTGTCATTCCTAGATGCCTTCTTGAGATACCATCAGATCCCCATGTACTCGCCTGAGGCGGAGAAAACAACCTTCATCACCCCACACAGACTCTTTTGTTATAAAGTAATGTCGTTTGGATTAAAAAATGTCGGGGCGACTTATCAGAGACTGGTGACCAAGATGTTTAGACCACTGCTGGGTAAAACCATGGAGGTATATATTGATGACATGTTGGTAAAGTCAAAAGAGCGCCTGGACCACACTACGCACATGCAAGAAGCTTTCGACCTCCTCAAAGCATACGACATGAAACTCAACCCTTAAAGTGTGGCCTTCTGGTCAATGTCTACCGGCTCGGGTCATGGTGACCCGCAGAGGATAGGAAGCCAACTCTGGCCCAACCAAGGCTATTTTGGAATCCCCACCCTGGGCCTCTAGAAAGGTACAACAAACACCGGCAGACCTGCCGCCTTGCATGATTCGTTTCCTAGTTCATTGACCATCTAAAGCCATTCTTCGCCACCCTTAAGGGTGCCAACCAGGCCGGATGGAATGTAGAGTGTGATTAGGCCCTGGTAGCAATCAAACATTATCTAGCGGAACCCCTAGTTCTCGCTATCTTGAAGCCAGCAAGACACTTTTCATGTATTTAGCCGCTTCTCAATGTCGCAAGAAGCCACCATCCTATTCAAATAGCTACAGGATGTATGTGAGGGCCAATGTTCTTCGTCAGCAAGTCGCTGGCGTGTGAAACGATATAGCCGCAGCAAGCGGGCGCCACTTTAGCCCTCAGGCAATGACGAGAAGCTTCGCCGTACTTTCAGCACACCAGATTATGGAGCGACTAACCTTCCCCTTGAGAAACCTTCATTCTGCAAGCTTGACATCACAGAGAGGAATGGCTGTGAAGCGATGAAATGAACGATCAGGTATCCTATAAGCGAGTTGCCTGGTGATGCGTCTTCACCAATTCAGGCCAACCGCCTCGCTCCCTTCCCTAGTTGGAAGAACTGGGTTAAGCTCGGAAGGTCAGTGACGCTTGAGGGCTCACCTTCCCACAATTTACCGAGGGTAGGGCGCGGAAAGGGATTATTAAGGCATTTATGGGAGGCGGTGGTGTCCTTTTGTGTGCCTGCAAGTTCTTCATGGTAAGAAGGACTTCGTGATGCCTCTCCTACTCGAAAATCTATAATAACCTCTGGATTTTTAGGCGCTCTCTCCTGATGCACCCAATTTGCCTTGGCTTTCTGCGCCAAACAGCCGCAATAATAAAACACGTGTACATGAATGGGCATAAGAAAATACATCGATGGCGAGGCCCATTATTTGTACACACAGGAAAAAGACATCAGATAGTTAGCTCAAGCGGAAGGTCGAGACCAGGTCTCATCGAGGTCCCGTGACCAGATCACGCCGCCGTCCTCTTGGGCGAGTCAGGGAGTCCTGTAACAAATTGCAACCAGGGGCTCTGGGCTGACGTAGACATCCGACCACCTTGCACTACCCTTAAGGTATAAGCAAAACTAACCTCCACCAGTGAAAAATCAAGCTAGTAAAGAAGGTTCAGTACATAGCACCCAGTCAAAATCCGAATGATGTTTGGGTGGACAAGGGCAGGTGGCGCTCTGGTAAAGTGCAAGAATTGCTTCACCAAAGATGGCAAGGGAGCGAGCTTGTTTTGCTGGTTTTCCGTGAAAAACACACGCGTTGTACTCTTGCTTGATGATACTTTTAGCCGGGCCATCAGATGGCGTGACGTCGATGTCATCGAGATTTCACAATAGGCCTGAAGCTCCTCCACGGATGAGGAGATGATCTTTGCTGTGAAAGGCATTCCGGGAAGGCCCTGCATGGCTTTGCCCGACGCCTAGTTGGTGGAAGTTTCTTCTTGACCTCTCGCCATTCTACAAAACCCAGACAAAAAGAAACTTGACAATCGGCTGAAACCCCGTGATACTGGCCCGGTAAGAGTAAAAAATCTTGCAGCCTAAGCTTAGGAGGGAGTCGCCTAATCCTAACACCTGCAGTCGCATTTAATGCACTGCTGACTCATCGCCTCCACGACCAATTTGAATCCTAACGACGCTTCGCTTACTAGGGCACAATATAAGATGAGCGTGGGCGGGCTCATGGGTCCGGTCATTTGAGAAACTGCAAATACCATAGCTCTCAGCCATAAGGTTCAGTCCCTGTTACTAGCCGAGAATTAAGAAGAATGAGAACAATGTGTGTAAGGACGTGAGAATTTTAGGAAATGTAAATTCATTAATTATTCCAAAGATCGTTCTTAATTACACAACAATGCTTATAACCAAATGATCATACTATGATCATATGATCCATCTAGACCAATTACAGAGGCTAAAAAAGAAAGAACAGGCTTCGAGCCCCACAGAAGAAAGAGTTGCAGCAAAGGTTAGGAAAGAAGATCCACGTTGAAGACGGAAAGGAACATAAAGATATACGTTGAAGGCGGAAAGGAATACAAAGAGCCCCGTTGATTTAAGAGGGGGTGTTCTTGGTTGCAGAGGATTCCATTCCAGTTTTCGAACCACCCAAGGACTCACCTAGAACGAGGGCACATAACCGAATAATGGTCTTTGAGACGCAAACAATTCCAACTCCACTTAGTCCTTGTAACCTTCGGCCTGATTCATACTTGGAAACCATGCTTAAACCCCCTTCGTATGCCTCTTCCATGCCGCAATCATCAAGTATGACTTCTGGTAGCGATTAACCTCCTCGTTGAAAAGCTAGCAATAACAAGTGGCGCAAAGGAATCCGCCACCCTGCATGCCTTTTATAGATAGAATTAAGAGAATTCCAAACGCCCGCATCAAATGTGACACCAAAAAAGTAGAAAATTCCGTGTCTGTGCGTGGACGCATACCAACATTAATAGTCGCTGTTCCCCACCTTTGAGCCGTCTGAAAACGCACCGGCGGGGAAGATTGCCCTCCCCGACGGAAAAAGGGGCATTGTGGTACCATGGGGCTTTGTGGTTTCCTCCTAACGGGCCCCGGATGACTAAAGCCCACAATATAAAATCCTAGTCGACGGGCCCAGTTACCTTCATTTACAAGCCAGGCCCAAACATACTTTCCCAGCCAGACAGGAGACACAGTACAACCTCTCTTGGCCAGATACCATCTTTAAGTAGGCAGCCGGCTGACCTCTCTCAGCTTGAACAAATAAACCACCCATGAGTCACACACGTAACCACCATGATGGTGGTCAAACGCATCATGGAGAAGAAGAAACGGGCAATTTGGTTATCTAAAGGGCAATTTGGCTATCTAAATGGAAGAACAGGTCATAACACGTGAACTATGAGCCACCTTCACTTTGGGGGCATGGGAGAAATACTACTTTGACCAGGATCTAGCGCACTTAGGTAAGAGGGAGGGATTGAAACTTAAGGTATGACATTCTTGACTAGAAAAGATTGATCCTTTCACTCTCTAGATTTCCTGATTTGACTTAGGCATCGAAGAGGCGGCGGGCACACCACCACCGTTTTCGTATTTGTTTTGCAGGTACTTGCTAGCAAGTTGATGCTCCGACGATCCAGTGACCAAGAAAATTCAGGAGACTACAATGGGAACTTATTTTTATGACAAACTTAAAATGTTTCACTAATTATGAGATAGTACATGGAAACTTTGATATCCATTAATTAATCATGACCAAACTTATCAAGTTGTAAAGAACACTTAATTTCAATTTTTCATGCAACTCCTAACCTGAGTATATATCAAGGAGTATGCTCAAATTTAATATAATGCATAACAAGATAATCAATGGAAATTGGTTTTATTGAAGGGACAATCATGGTATATCACTACATTACTTACAGGTTTCTATCCTAACACTATATATAATCCATCTTAGTCTAGAACAATGAATATAATAATCAATTTATGCAAACCAACTTGAATGTACACTCAGGTAAATAGGAGGAACTAATGATTAAAAATATAATGATTATTGTTAATTAAAATGAAGAATAAGTACACTTCTAATGAGCTGAGTCGAGTGGTTAAAGGTGTGGCCCCCAAAGGCAAGGGTCACTTTTGTACTTTTTTTTTTTTTTTACACTTCTAAAAATATCAACATAAATCAGCCTCGTTACAGCAAAGGCTACAAGAACCTGGAAAACTTGGGAAAATTTATTTAATTATACAAAATAAATTAAATACAAAACTTTTGTTCCCATATTACAAAAAACACAGGTTTCCAACTTGAAAATCTGAGAATACAAACAGGCATTTCGACCTGAACAACTGCATTGAGGTCACGTGTGAGCCTCGTCGCGGTCATTACCTCAACTTGGAATGGTTTTCCCACACGACGGGGTGAGCAATGCCCAGTAGAGAAATTTTCCCCTGAGGGGCTACTCCTTTACCTGAGTGCATATCTGATGCCATGTTCGCAATTTCACACACATTTCACGTAAAATACGGGGATGTCTACATGAATGTCACATGCCATCTTTTACTATGCCTCGAGTCCTCACCGACTCCCTCGCACATGCGTTTTGCCATGTATGAATATCATTTCTAAAACAAAAGGTTTTTGTTTTAGTTCTCGCGAAGGTTAGTTTGGACATACTCCAATAAAATGTTGGACCACCCTCGAAGCATTTTCATTTTAGACGAACTCGATATCTGTAAGACTACCCTCTGATATATTTTATTTGGACGGACTCCGATAAAATGTGGTGGACAACCTTCCGAGAAAAACCGCTTATTCAAAGCCATGTTGTGCACTCACACCTAATATGCACGATGTCCCCATGCACGTGAGATACAAAAACTACTTCATGATATTTACTCATTTGTATGCATGCATGTATCATTTTCACAAAACTGCATGTTATTCAACTAGGAAAATAAACTATGCAGGCGAAATTTTTCTAAGATTTCGGCCAAGAGCTTGTAACAACTGCATTACCAACACTATTTTCACACAAAAAATTGCATGTTATCTGATCATTTTTTATTTTTGCTATTTTTACTTTTTTATTCTGGTTTATGTATTTGTCCTTTCTTTGCATCTGTCTTTGTGATTTGGTTTTCGATCATCCTATGATTTGGGGAAAGTATTTAGAGTGTATGCAAGACAAGATCACAGAGGCTGCTTCCATTCGATCTTGGGCAGGCAGACACTCATTCGATTAGAGAATCCCATGACTCGTACAAACTCATGCGACGTAGTAAGACGGAATGATTCATGATAGGGATGAACCACGGGTGGAACATAATGGGCGGAACCATGAAGTTCGGCCTACGCATCGTGTGGCGAATGTCCACAGCATGCTCCTTAGGGTTTGCCTTGCCACATATGGTTGTTGATCATTTATCGTCAACCGCCCGTACAAGCGGTTGCTTTTAAGTTAAAAGGAGTAACTTTCGGATGCTCAAATAATATATCTGAGTTGGGCTACCTAGTGAGAATCCAAATGCATTTGACCCGACTTTATTGAAGTGTGATACGAGTCAGTATAATGGAGTAACTTGGCTCTCGAATGCATTTATTCCATTGTCATGATGACCCGAGCTAAGCCTTTGGTTGACTAGCTAAGCACTCGGACTCCATCACCTCATGGAATGACTTGGTGCATAAATTTCCTGTCCGAATTTTACCGCAAAGAAATAGCTTTCAAATTAGTCGCGAAATTATGCATTGCCAAACGATTTGAGGGGAGAACTGCGTGAGGCTTAGGAGAGATTTCATGAGCTGTGAGAGATGTCATCACGGATTAACTAAAAGTGGATGCGGATGCATACGTTCTACAGCGGTCTAGCGACTCGGCTAGGATAATTATTGATGCGCCAGCGGGAGGTGCTTTGGCGAAGAAAACCACGGATCAAGCCTCACAGGGTCTTGGGGATACAACCACTAATGCTAATCAACGGCTTTAGAGATGATCGGCTGCTGGGAAGCCCTTAGCGAGAGGAGCGGACACGGATGTTAACGACAACTTTGGTAAACCCATGTTGCATAGTTCGCTTCAAACGTGTAAAGCAGCGAGGTATAGTAAATGCTATTGAAGAATAATCCATAGGAAATACGGCGAATCTTGCGGTGAACATCCTGATACTATGGAGTGTCGATCCAAGGCGGATTAGTGAAGCGAGCTAATATGTGAATTAGTAGAATCGATTACAGCGAAGAGGCGTATGGAAGCGATGCATATCGAGCAGATGCGAAATTAGAATCAAAATCAAGGCCGAGGATGGAAATTGTCAGAATGAGCGAACAATCAGGCGTATGGATGGAGGAATAGTGAAATAACGCTGCCACTACGGTGGAACCACCTGAGAAGAAAGTAGACTTAGAGCAAGCACTTGCACAAATGCTCACCTCGCATACCGCCTTTATGAATGAGACCAAGGCGAATTTGCAGAACTAGACCACCCAATTGAACAATCGGGCGGCCTGTTGAGAAAAGCAGGGTACAAATGGGCAGAAATGGGCGGAATGGCGGGTGTCTTTTCCTTGAAGGCCGTGGGGGTACAGTAATTCTAAAGTGAACGAAACGAAGGCGACAATGACATGTAAAGGCTGTCACGTGGGAGTGGCAAAGAACTAGCGGCACCGGAATGACCACTAGTGATAGGGGAAGTAGAGACGGAAAAAGTAATCCCGGCTAGCGGATGACAAGGTAGTAGAACGACCCCATCGAAGAAGCGGGTGAAAAGCGATGCGAGTGACCACACGGTGAACCTACTATCGATCGTGCCTCGGCGAAAAGTAAATTAGACAAGCAATTCACGGGTTTGAGAAGGTGTTGAAACTCCATATAACCATTAAGATTTTCCGATGCACGACGGATGCGGTTATGTGAAATTAAACGAAAAGATCTTGTCGAAAAAAACGCCAGTTTTGAGGCGGTGAACCTCACTAGGAGTGTAGTGCCATCTTGCAAGAAAAGCGCCTAAAAATTTGAAAGACCTCGGCAGTTTTACTATACCTTGCAAAATTGGAAATTCCATCTTTGAAAAGGCCTTATGTGATCTAGGAAAGTAACAACCTCATTGCAGCTATCATAGGCAGTGGGAATGGCGAAGCTCGCCTAACCACGCAGTCACCTCGGTTGCGAATAGTCATTAAACACCCGGGGAAGTGATAGAAGACATTCTAGTCAAAGTGGACAAATTCATCTTTCCGACAAATTTCATTGTTCTAGATATGGAAGAAGATAAAGAAATACCTATCATACTAGTTAGGCCATTTCTAGCCCCTCTTTGGTAGAAGACATTGTTGACGTAGTGTACATGCAAAGGCTTGGAATTGAGGCCCTAGGAGAGCGAGATCACCTTTTTATGTATTATTGGAAGCCCATGAAGCTCTACCTGTATTACCTAACAAAGATACCTCGGTCATCCACCCGAAAGAGATCTTGAAAGGCAAAGTGGTAAACTCGAGGATAAGTCTCGTGTTGCATGAGGTTCTGAGAGAAGATCCAAGGAGCATGGTAGCCATAGTCAAACACCGCCCTAAGCGGCGATTTTGGCACTACGAAGGTGCGTTAAGCTCGATTCCTCTAGAATATAACATGGAGATGCGGGAATGTCGGGCTAACGGCATTAAACATAGCGCTAAGAGGCAACCCAAACATTGTGATTTTCTTTCCTGCTCGTATTATTTCCATTCCTCTCATTGCTTCTGATGGGCTACTTGTTTAGGCGTTCTACGTGTATTTTTAATGAATGGAGTGAGTCTTAAGGCGGAGAGCGAAAACACCACGAACTTTTGGTCCTTCTGAAGCCCACTTGGTGGCACGTGGAGGAAAAATACAATCTCAGTATTTTTGATCCACCGTGGAAAAGCTTGCTATCTTTGCTGGGAGGGAGAACAATCTGACGGGCTTGCAGGTCGCGGCGTAGCTTTGCCGGCCGCTGCAAGGCTGACCTTCGCCCGCAGCGAAGAAGCCCTTGACTGGCTGCGTAATATGGCCGCTGCGGCCCAGTGACTCATATTCAAAGCTTACTCATGCCAGCGGCTGTCATTTTTTCCTTCACCCATTTTTGTGTGCCCACCGTCTCTGCTCTTATCACGTGTGCGTTTTTGCGATTTCTAGCCAATGTTAAGCGACTACTATGGCTTCCCGAGAAGACCGTTCGGCCAAATGACCTTGCTCGGCTCCACATCAAAGGCGGCACCTCCTTCGGATGATCAGCGTCGGTCATCTCACGAGAAATAAAGCCAGCTCTACCACGTCGGCACCGCAGCCGTTCATTCGTTCAGGCATTTTCCTACCCTAAATGCATTCTTCAACTTATCTATCGACCGAAGGATGTGGTCTTGTCTTGTGCTCTCCACGACCCTGAGTGGCCGATTATGCGAAGTTCCATTCTAACTGCGTTTTTGGGACGCCTTTGTGTTTGTCCGGGAGCCAAATGGTCGACCGAGTGGACCATCAACCAAATCTATTAGCTGCGGGAGGACGACAGTAAGGAGTACTGGGCATTATTTATGGAAACCAACTTCAAGAGCCTGATGTAGAAGCTCACATAGGGCCAGGGAGTATGGAGAAGCCACCTGTCTACCGGCGAGTTCACCACATTTCAGATGCATGCGCTCACGCCCTTGGTGAAGGTTTGGTATAATTTTCTATGTGTTAAGATTAAACCTTCACTGCATCTCAGTATAGTCACAAAGGACAAGACGATCCTCCTCTACGCCATGACCAAGGGATTCCAGTTCGACGTCGGGACGGTCACCATTGGCGGGAGGTTGATCAGTGGTCGACTCACGAATGTTGCGGGCCTTGATCCATCCCTCACGATCCTCGGCTATGCCGATCGGCGGAGTTACGATGGTGCATTTCGAGAAGCGAGGCTATGGCGCTGCCATTCCACTTTGCCAGTGAGATTCGAGAGTCACCGAAGATCAGATGATGAGGCCGACGATGATGTCTAGTAAGCGCTTATCTGAGCAACTAGTGGGCCCGACAACCACGGGCGTCCTCTGGTTCCGACCTAGTCCACGGTCGACCCGGATCATGCGCCACTGCCGGCCTATTGGTTGAGTCTCAAAACCGGGTTGCCCCGAGCGGGACATGGATTCCATCGAGTGAGATGGCCACCGTCCACGCGCCGGCGGACGGTGTTCGGCCCGGCCCCCGGCTTCTATCATTTCACACAGCGCCACCGCCGCATTGATTTTTCTGGGACGTATTTCTTACCATTTTCTTTCTGCCATTGAGGACACTGTCAATTTTAAGTTTGGGGGTGTTGGTGTATGGGGTGTGACTTAGTTTATTTTGACTGTTATTTTGACCTGGGTTATTTTTTCTATTTTTGCATGTTTAGGTCCATTTTTTTTTGTAGGTGTGTGTTAGGTTGTTTCCCATGCACCACCATGTATGCAAATTGCACATATTATAATATGACAGTCTCTAGAGTTGGTATTGAATATCCCCGACTTAATTTTGAGCATGATGGCAACAAAAGGGAGTTGTAGTAATCGTAAAAACAACCCATGTTAAATGAAGTAGGGACTCCGAGGTTGGTTGACAGTGGAACTGCGTTGTAAAGTCGAAACCAACCATGTAAGCGCCCTTTTAGATCTCAAGAACTCAATTCCTGAAGTAGGCTATCCTACACACACGCACGTGATGTAGTGCGGCGGCTTTATTTCGGTTTCACCATACCCCGAGTTCTACGAACCTTAGGATGTAAACACCTAAGTGATGGGACACCTTAGAAAAAGAGGATCGTCTTTGAGCCCCAAATGTTAAAAATAATAATAATAATAAATAAATAAATAAATAATAATAATAATAACAATGTGGATCATCGATCGAATCAGGGCACGATCGAGGGCTTTGAACTAATGCCACGAGCGACTAAGTGAGCCATTGACTTCAACGCTCTTCACATGGGACAGGATGGATGATCTCCACAATCTAGGACCTCGAGAGTTTGGTTAAGTGTTAGGGAGGTGAAGTTCTAGGGGTGGTGCTAGTGCCCTTAACAGGTGAAGTCACCAATGGATCCCTGCTATAGAAACCCTCACCTAAAACCTCTCGATACTAGTACTCTTCTCGGATTTGTCTTAGAGTTAATCCCCTTAGGAGTAGTTGAAGTGAATAAATTGGTGCGTTCTCATCCTTCCATGTCAAGTTTTTGGCACCGTTGCCAGGGATAAAAGTAAAAAAATAACAAAAATAAAAAATGATCAATAAGTGAGAAGAACTAAAGAAAGTAAAATTGATCCAAAGTGCTATCTATGGCACGATTGTCAATATCAACACTAAACTTCTCCCGACAGCGGCTAAAAACGACCAGGCTATCGTTGGTGTAAAACTAGGCGGGAAAGCGCGAACCCGTGCCTGATGTCGCGGCGTCGAGTTGTGTGTGAGTGGTGTTAGTTAAGTGTCGTTCCTCGAAGAGGCGTGTTGACTAGTTTAATGGCTTTGACAATATTTGGATCTAATCCTAAAGCAAATTATGACTAAATTAGTAGAATTAACAAAAACTTAAAATTGGATGTATTGAATTATATCGATGATGAGAAACTTAGGGTTTTACCGTCTCCTACCACACTTGATAGATGTCAATTCAATTAAGGACTTATTAAAGTATTCATATGAGTTATGTTGGCGGTTTGATATTTCCTACAAGATATTCTCTCTCGAGATATATTTGTCTATCTCGCTAGTGGGATGTATTGCATCTGTGCCTCAACCTCTCGACTCGAGAAATACACTAAATGTAAACCCGGTGCAGCACTTGCGGTCTGAATATCTATTCTTAGGCTACCCAGTGTTGGCACCAACCATGTCCACCAGAAGTCTCTTCTCTCGATCTCAGGCGCTCGGCTTTAGCATGCCATGGTTGGCCAGACAATAACATGTAATTAAATCCAGAATTAAAGCAAACATATGGACTCATATTAACATTCAAATAAGTCAAAACTGAAAATCAATCCATCAAAATGTGGTTAGGGTTGACAAAACCCTAGAGAAAAGAATTAGTTCATCATATTATTCATTATAGATTGATGAATTCGAATCATGAAATAGGTTTATCAGTCTTCGCAATCTTTCCCGAATCCGTCTCTATTGATCTCCCTCTGCCTGTATCTCCTTCTTCTTGTCAATCCAATCTCCCTCCTTTCTGCTTTGAAATTACTTCCCTTTTATGCCTCGGGACACGGGCCCATCAATGGCCCAGAAAATTAGGGTTCTTCGCGTTCCCATTTTGAAAAAGGGTGCCTCGCTACGCTGCGGCAAAGGTTGCTTTGTCGTTGCATAGTTGAGACCCTTTAAACTCTGGTCTCCTGGTCCGCTGCTGCAAAGGGGGTCTTCGCTGCAGCGAATTGCTATATCTCGGTGAAGGGTCTCTTTGTCGCTGCGTACCAGTAGCACTTCTGCTGTCCGCCTTTTTGTCATGTCTACTTATGTTTTGTTTTTCTGTCTTTTAGCTCTCCTTTTGATTCCAACATCGCCATATTCTATAGAACAATATAATATGAGGGATTAGCGTAATATTAATGAAAAAGACTATGAATCATGCATTTTAGCTATAAAGGACACCGAGAATTCAACTGAAATGCACGCATGATTCATCCCGATCATTATCCAATGAAAAATAAGACATGCAAACTGGGTTTTCTTTCCAGTTTCCTTACCAGAAAATATCAGCATGCATTGCTACCATTTCTCATACAAAACAACATGTTATCAATCAAGAATATAACACATGCAAACTGGAAATTATTCCAGATTTTCAACTCAGGAAACAGTATGCATTACCATCAACATTTTCCTGGCGCATGTTATCTAATGAAAAATAAGACATGCAAGTTGGGTTTTCTTTCTAGTTTCATACCGGAAAATATCGACGCCATTACTGCCATTTCTCATACAAAATAGCATGATATCAATCAAGAATATAACACATGCAAACTGGAAATTTTTCCAGATTTCCAACTTAGGAAACAGTATGCATTATCAACATTGTTTTCACACCAAAAACTTCATGTTATCTAATGAAAAATAAGACATGCAAACTGGGTTTTCTTTCCAGTTTCCTTACCAGAAAATATTAGCATGCATTGCTACCGACTTTCCCTCATAAAACAACATGTTATCAATCAGAATATAACACATGCAAGTTGGAAATTTTTCGATTTTCTAAACAAACATTAGCACACAAATCCCGACATACTATACATAAACTCGGCGGTTCAGCACGCACCAAGTCTGATTTCTAGCATCAAAAGTGCCCATAAAACACACACCACAGTTTGTCAGCTGTTTGAACCAACCCCATGTTGGGGCTAAGCTCCCTTAACCATTAATTGGCCCTAGACAAGGATATCCCAAGTAGGAAAAGAACCTACTTCTTTGTTTCTTTCCTTTCTTCTTCCTTTTTTTCTTTCTTTCTTTCTTTTATTTCATCTCCTCTCTACTCCACGAACTGAATTTTTTCTACACACCACCAAACTGACTTTGGTTTGGTGTAGGACACCTTCTCAAGGATAGTTTGACACATGACCATTACTAGGCTATGTGTGTTCCATGTCTAATTCACATCCACCCATTTCATGCAATGTTTGAGGGCATGACACTTAGCCCACCCATGTGCCAAGTGTCCCCAGCTCTAGTGCCACATACTTCCCACATGCCCACGTGTCACTATGATAGCTCAGGCACCTTGAAATACATGAAATTCGGTATCTCGAATTCAACGAAATTGAGCGTACCTAGATTCAGCAGTGAACAATGCGGTGTAATCCGTCGTCATCCGAGATATAGAGAAACTTCTAGGTTTACCATTTGTGCTGCGACGATAGTCTATCGTTTTGCATTGTTTCGGGTTTTTACAAAGGGTGATGACGAGGCATAGGGAAGGACCAAATACTATAATATTGTAATGGAGTGAATAGATGTTAAAAAAAAAGTGAAAATTAACCATCAATGGGCAATAACAAAAGGAGAAAACTCATAAATGGAAATGAAGAGATTTATAATCACCCATTCTCCAGATGCCATCCAGAGATATTGCTCACTTCCATTAAGGTTGTTCTCCACCTCTTTGTTTCTTCCTTATTTTGCTTTTCATGATTGATAAACGCCTTTTGAAAACTTCTTGGTTGTTTTCTTACATTCATTGGATCTACATGATAGAAAATCGGGATGATTGTTTGTCCATTTTATTTCACACACTCAATGATCTTGATAAGTTCATTCAAACACCATCTTGAATGAGCATAGCCTTTGAGAAAATGACCAAGGAAAATCTTGACTCTTCGATAGCGTTCAAGAGCTTTGGTGTAATCTCACTTTCTCTTTAAATTTCTTCTTCTCTAAAGGTGTGAATTCCTTTCTCAATTAAAGCCGTATAGAGATGATCCGTAAAATTATCCCAAGTCATGTCTCTCACCTCTAAAACTCAAGAAAACATCATATTTCCATGGAGGAATGGAAGTTGAAGAAGAAAAATAGGATCTTTCAATGCTTGTGGGAGCCATTGTTGGGTTCTTTCTATTAATAGATTATATTTAGGATTCCTTTTATTGTCTCTATGCTTTTACCTTTTTGCACTTGTATTGGTATATTTATATACCTTGACTCTCTCAATAATAATTAAGTCTCTTTCATAATATGGTATCAAAGTCATAAGCTTAACAACAAACCCTAGCCCCCACTGCCTCTGCTCATGATCCACCTCCTTCGTTAGCCCTTATTCTCCCCAATGGTCGACCCCTCTTCTTTCACCACTACTATCGTGCCCTCTTGTACCCCCATGATCCTGCCTAGAACGGACTCGCCTACGAACTTAATCATTCTCAACGTTAGTGCTCAAGCACCACTCAAACTCATAGCCACAAATTACTCTGTGTGGTTGCTACAATTCACATCTCTCTTATTTGGGTATGACTTACTTAGGTTCGTTGATGGCTCAAAGTTGTGTCCTCCGGCGACGATAACTATGCCCGATGCTGCTTCTCTCTCCCTAAATCTAGATTATATTCTTGGGCTTTGACAAGATCAATCGCTTCTTAATGCTATTATTGGATCCGTCTCTCCCACGCTTGTGCAGTTTCTCTCCACCTCCACCACATCTCAAACGTGTGAGCCACCTCGAGAAGACATCCTCCAGGTGGAATGGATCTTGATCCATGTTAGAATCTTGCCGGGTCCTCGACAGAATGTCGGACCATTGCGAGCTACATGCGAGATGTCAAACCTGGCTTATTGACTCTCTTGCTCTCATGAATGTCCCCATTGACTTTGATGAGCTCTCTATCCGTGTCTTGAACGGACTTGGCCCGGCCTACTCTAACTAATCTCATGCTCTCCATGTTTGGGAGACTCAAGTTATGTTCGAGGAATAGTTTGAGCACCTCCTAAATTATGAGTCCCAACTCCGACATTCGGTTCCTCTAGCAACTCTGCACGCCACCATTCAGTGACTACTGCTGGTTACTTTTAGTTCCTCATCCATGTGATTCCAGGCAATACATTTGTAAGTTTCATGTTATAAGAACCTTCTGATGATCTGAGGCACCACTGATTATCACTATAATTTTCCCGACCTATATTCCAGCCACGATGAGTGGAGTAAATTATCTTGGGCATGCTCCTCCAGTACCATATTTGGCTCAAACCACTACTGGTTAAGGCTTGGTGCTACATAGGTAGCTTTCGAGCTTTTATTAGGTATGTGCAGACCTCTTTGGCAATCTGACATTGCCCGAATATGCCATGAGCCATCTCGACACTACGACTTTCTTTACTCCACTCTTGGCTCATCTGACATTAACTTCACCTTATACTTACAGCTATGAGTCCAATCCCAGCATTGCTTTATTATCTTATTAGCCTGAGATCCTTGAACATATCCGACTTCTTGTGGCAATATCATACATTGGTTTCTGAGTGTGGGTGGTACAGTAAACAGAATCAGTCATTGCCACGGGAGTTATTTTCTCATATTCCTTGGTTCTAATCCAGTCTCTTAGAGTTCTAGAAACAACGTCAATGTTACTCGGTCTTCCATTGTTTTAGGTGTAGACTATATTACTCTTGAACTACAATGGGTGATCATTGTTCCTTGAACTTCTTGTCCCAGTTCAGATTACCTACCTGTTTGAACAACTTTGGTGCCTTGTCTCTCTACTAATCTGTTTTTCATTCTCGCATTGACATAGATTGATTATCCCATTTGTTGTGAAACTTTGTATCAGTTTATACATTTTGTATTTTGAATTAAGAAATATCAGTAATAACTTTTTCTGTAATTAATAATGATTCTATAGAACATATAATTACGGTTTGAAAGATTATTTAAAAATTTGAAATATAAAAGTCTAGTACTATTATCTCAAATTTTGATTTTCGAAGATAGTTATGAAAGCGATCTATTATTAGGCATGTATAATACTATTGGCTGAAATAAAAACAAAGACATAAGAATGAAATATAGGGTTGAAATAATTATCAAAAATAATTAGGCTTTAGGGTAGAATCTTATCTTGTGAAAACACAGATTTATCTTTACAAAAATATGTTGTTGAATGTATTACCTACTGGGTTAAATAAAGTGTACCACATTTAAAACCAATTGTTTTGATTATTATGTTCGAATGATGTATTTCATTCTTCATCTCTTCTTCATCTTTTCCTTCCGATGATCTCTAATAATCATAAAGCTTGCATTATCATAACTAATCATGTAGTTTCCTCAAATCCATGGCCAGGTATGTGAAAGAGAGACAAGAAAATCCAAGTAAATCATCCTCGTACCAATTGAAAGGAAGCTGTGTTATTACTTCACTTTCTATATTTAATTTGATGTGCTTTATTCACTTTGATAATCTATATTCCAATAATAAGAAGACTAATCCCACGCATATGAACTAACTATGGAGTAAGCAAACCCGTTTAAAATCCACACTTTCAAAAAAGTAATATCATGTCTATAAACGTTTATGCATTAATACTGTTTAGGCTTCTGGAAGAGTATTAGAAAGAAAAAATATTAAGAAAATAATTTTTTTCATATTTAGTTCCATCATGGAATATAGAAAATCGAAACCTCAAAAATTTTATATATTTTTTTAATTTCATAATCCTTATATCATTGAGAGACAACAAAATACATATATAATTAATTTATTATCTTTAAACCAATTTTTATTTTAACTGCTTTGAGTTTTTCTTTTATCTTCCACTCGCGTAAATACTTGTAAAGGCTCAGTTTGGGCATAGAAAGTGATAGAAAAAAAAATAGGAAAAATCGTTTTAAGTGTTTGATTTAAATGTTGAAAATATTAAAGAAAATCGTATAATAAAATTTCCTCAAAACTTTTATTTTAAAATTTTCAAGCTCTTATAAAAATAAAAAAAAAGCAATGCAAAATAAATTTAGATACAATGTTGAATTTGATTATAGGAGCATTTTCAAAGGCAATCTAATCGAAGGACCAAAATTTCAGGATATATCATTGTCGGCAATCAGCGACATGATAAAGGCTACCAATTATTTTGTTTGTTACCAGAAATCGCCTCTATCATCTATATATCGGCATTGAGCCGAAATTTCGAAGAAAAAAATCAGCACAAGTCGAGACTGCAACCACACGCGATTTTTTTAAAAAAAAAAATCGGCAATTTATCGGTAATATATCGACAATAAAAAAAATCGACCAAGTGTCCTTAATCCAAAACAGCCCTTGTCCAACGGCTCCAGATGCTAATTAAATAAATTATATTTTTAATTTTTAACTTTTTTGAATAACTAAATATTTTTATTATTATATAGTAAATGAGACCCCTCTGGATGTTCTTTTTATATGGTACCTGTGATTTTCTTTTCTAATTTATTTTTGAGAAAAAATGATTGATCAATAATTTTAATAACCTGAATTATTTGATCTAAATTGGTTTGGCTTACAATTAGAATCTTCCTAGAAAGACCTCAATTTGCTTAAAAATTTTTTTGAACAAAAAGTTTCATCTCTTGTAATGTTAGAAGTGTAAAAAGATTACCTTCTCTTTGGTAGGCCCACAAGAAGATTGATCGGGGGCGTTATGCTTTGGTAAAATTATGTTATGGGTCAATTTCAATTTATTTAAAAAATTATGAGTAAAAAACCTCAAACCAAGATTAGGTCTCTTGAATTCAAAAATATTTGGTAAAAAATATAAAATAATTTATACAGAATTAAACAAATCTTGAAGTGCAAATTCGTCTTACTGCCAGCGTATGGTAGTACTTTGAAATTTGCAGGTTGTACCTCAAGTTGTTTAGACCCTTTATCAAATATTTTGTATTTTTTATCAAATATTTTTGAAATTAAGATACTTGACCTTAATTTCAGGTCTTTTGTTTCCAATTTTTTAAATAAATTGAAATGGGGACCCGTAATGTAGTTTTCCCTTATGCTTTCCTAGATCTTTAGGGTGTTGGTTTTGTTTCTAAAGGTGGTTTGTTGTTTTTCTTTTGTTTGCTTGTGTTTTGGTGCTCTTTGTTTACTCGATGTGTACTTTGGTCTACCTTCTTCAAGCGCTTTTAATTTATTTTCTATTCACACATAAAAAACATATATTTTTTAAAAACATATATTTTATAATACTTTCTTGCTTTTTCCATTAAATAAAACTAGAAGATTTTTTTTTACTGCTGAAACATGTCCAACAAGTCATGTTGTACTTCTTGCTCATAACATTGTTTAAAAAACCAAGAAAAATTATTGGTATATGGTTCATTGGTCCAACCAGTGATCTGTCGATTAAACAAGTGAAAAATGCTGGTCATCTATATATTCTCTCATTTTTATTTTGACAGATTCTTAATTTAAATTCTGATGTAGTAAGTATCGTGGGACTCGAGCTAGGGACTCTTCTCCTTATCTTTCTTTAGAAGCAGTTGATAACATAAGTAAATTATTTATGATGGGTATAATTTACATATTATTAAATTAAAAATAATAAAATTAATATATATACAAATAAATTAATCTCATATAATATTTTTCTTTGATACCTTGATATTATTAAATATAAGTGTAATTATAATAATATTTTAAATTGTACAATAAATACTTTTAATATTTTAAACCTTCTAATATATCCAAATGAACTAAAATTAATTATTTTATTCTAACTATATATACACATGCATTTTGCAATTAATATAACAAGTTGAGAAATTATGTATATTAATTTTTACAATTCATTTAACAACCGTTAGTGTATCCTAGTGGGATCTTATCTTAGCACGAGGTTTTAGTTTGAACCTCTAAATATAATTTTTTTATATATTTTGAGTATATTAATAGCAATACCAATCCCATATCGGATAGCCATAAGAAAATCACTGCCTTTATAACCTGCGTTCACACAACTAAGATGCGCAAAAGTGGAGTGGATCTAGGTGAGCCCCAAATAATGTTGATTGGAATTTTATTCTTAGCTGGGTTGGACATGTATTGATATGTGGGGTTAAGGAGCGTTTGAGCCCATCGTAGTCTCTTAGTGCAAAGTGCGGATCGTCGAGCCATTCGTTCTCTAACTATGAAACAAAAGAAGAAGACGGTGATATCTTAGTCGCCTCGAATGGCAAAGTCGGTCTTTTCGAAGACTGGAGCTTAGGCGATAATTATTGATTCTTGGTGTGACCTGTTTCTCTTTTATGGTGGGAGGAAAGAAGATCCGTCTTTTTTGGATAGTGGACGATTTCTTCCCATAATGTTAGGGGAAGATGGCTCTTATTTAGAAAAGTTGACTATTCTTCCCTCTTATTAACACCCACCTTCAGATGGAAACACTCTTAAGAGGACTTTCTATTTTATTGGGGTGACGAGTGATCCAGCTGAAGTGAGGCTGCCGCCTCAGGGAATGTCGGTTGGCGGCTGCTTGGGAGGTTGCCGTCCCGGGAAAAATAAGCGCTTGAGCTAAACAGGGCGTCCGGGCCATGGGATCCTCAAGCGTCCGAACGGAGGGTCGGCCGGGCATTCCTAGGCGCAGGCTAAGGTTTAGGCAGCTGTCTGCTGAGTTATCAAGGCGAAGAGTCGGCCGCATTTCTGAGCGTGGTCGTTCTTGGGCGGTGGTGTTTAGACCCACTTTCCCGCTGAGGCTCTTGGTGGTGGTTGGCTAAGGGTGGGGGCGACCTGGGCCAGTACCTTAAATCTTTCTTTTCTTAGCAGGGAGGAGAACCATCCTCGGTTGGAAAAGGAATAGGTTGTAGTCATATTATGGGGAACAGTTTACTATTAATGCCGCTTAATTTTCAACGTAAATTTTTATAACTTTTTTGCAACTGCATTAGATGCTATTGGATCATCTGGATCGATCCTGAGATATGGGCGACTACCCAAGGGGATGTGAGTTCGTTATCTTGCGGTTATCATACTGTCCGTGAGGGGAAGGGCAATGTGAAGGGGTTGCGGAATGAGGGACGGTTACGATCGATTTGCTAAGTATGCCTTTCGAGCATGGAATGATCAGAGATGGCATGGCTTGAGTGGAGTCGGAAATGTTCGAGGAGGTGTTTGGGTGGTTCTAAAAACTTGAATGGCAGCCTCACATCAGGGGCATCCTTGCTAAATCTGTGGGTTCGATTAGAGCCCTCCACCGATAACTCTCTCTTCAACCTTCTTCTGTAGCCTTGGTGTTAGCATAGGGGCTTTACGCTTCTCATTAAGCCCCGTCGCGTCACCAGCCTGATTGTAGTTCGGGAGCTACGCTCTCGTTCAGCCCCGTCACCCGCTTCTTTACTTTTTGGCCTCGGTGGCTTGTCTTGGATCAGGAATAGTCCTTGTACTTTGGATCTGTTTCAATGAACTGGAATGTATTATGTGTCAGCAGCAGCAGCGGTGTTATGTCATGTTCACCTTTTTGGTGCCATTGTGAGTTGTAGTTTTTTATTGTGCGCCTTATGATAAATATGTGTGGATATTTTATAATTCTATCTAATCGCGGTTATTTGGTCATTATAAAATTTGATAGTGGTTAATGGGTCGGTTTATGTGCCCGAGAAGGCCTCTGAAGCGGCGTCATAGTCTGGTCTCTAGAGTGTGAACCGTCGCGTTGGAGGTGATAGGTCACCGCTGCATTAAATGCGGCTGAATACCCTAGGCGGTAATATATAGATAGGAATCATTTAGCCGTACCTTTTTCCTTTGCGTGTCATTTTGGTATATCTTCTTTCCTTTTGGCGACCAAACTAACTGCGAATAGATTATTTCTTTCTTTGGCGTTCATTCTAGAATTGACGTTGTGACCTTACGCAAGCATTTCATCCTACAGGTAACCTACATCGTTTCTTGATAGTGTTGGTTCTTAGTTCCGGCTGTTAAAAGCCTAGAAGAGAAGGGAAGAGTCTTAATACATACTCTGCCCGGGCAGCTGTTTCCCGGGCTAGGGGCATACTCTTACACCCACTTGGTATATGCCTAGGGTCTAATATTCACCTTTTCCTCTCCTTCTGATCTACTTGCAGAATGGTGGGGAGGAAACTTCCACGAGTGGTCGTCAGGAAGGCGACCACGGCGAAAACATACCTGTGAGAGCAATGTCATTGCGTCTGATGTCGGAGGAACTAAGGTGTATTCACGGGTGCACGATAACATGACCAGTTGATGGAAGTGTGGAATGATTCCTGGCAGGTGGGAACCTGATGGTGTGTTTTTTCGTGAACATCGCGGTCGGACTGCGCTTTCCGTCTGCGACGTAGTTAGCGGTTTACATTTTACCCGGGTGCCTGACCCTTATTCATCGGCGTGATCCAGCGTCCTAATCTGCGGTATTGTCTTTGAACCACGCAGTATCAGCTTGATCTCACGTTGGTGGAGCTTTTTATTATTTACTTCCTGAACGTGGGGTCAGGTGGCCGGATGTCCATGTCGGTTTTGAGCCTGACTGCAGATTGTGAATGGGCTCCCCGACTCGCCGAAGACGGAGGTGAAAGGGGCATTATTAGTGAGGGGTCCTTGGGATGAGACCCCGGGTTCCCTGGGTACCATTTAATGATGCCGGACCCGAGTCCTTCCTAGGTGCATGGTTGTGCCAGTTCTAAGTCGTCAACAAATTATCCAGGTGTTATGATGTACTAGCTTCTTCGGATACCCGTGCGGGAAAAGGCATGGAGGAAGACTGGTGAAATGGGTGGAGAAGTCGAGCATTGAGAAGATCCGCCGACTTTGGAGATTCCGTGGGAGCGCCATTACGAGTTCTGCTTTGAGAGAATATATCTGGCAGTGAGGCACCACGAAACTCCTTATACCCTTCGGTTATCCCACGGCGGCGCCAGTGTAGTGGAAGGGCACTTTATTAACTGCGGATGTCTGCGGCGCTGGTTTGACAGCGCTAGTTCCTTTAGGGATGCGGTAATTCGGGCATCAAGTCGGGTGCGGGAGGCGAGAAGCGCATCGGGTGGTCGACTTCTTCAGCGGGGTTTTGGTTCGTCTTACGCTCCACAGTGGGAGCTCTGGGACCACCGTCAGCTTCTCCCTCTTGTGCGAAACTGCCCCCAGTGGTAAGGTGACGAAAAAGGGCATGGCGTCGGGCAGGGGGTCGAGGAATGCGAGGATTTTGTACCTTGGGTTCCACGGCGACATGGGCGGTCCCGAGTTTGGAGGAAGAAGAGCGGATGGAAAACGTGAAACGCTTAATTTGAAATATAATTCCCGTGTGAATATGGAAAGACAGAGACCACTAACAAACAATGGCGTTCTTCTTGATCTGTTGTGGATTTATTCGAGTCCTAAAGATTAAGAGATCAGTGTTTAGTCCCCTTTCAATTTTTTGTGGGTTATTGCTCCTCTGGCAGTTCTTCCATTTAGCATCATAACCGACTCTTGGCATTATGAATTGTATTTTGATGCGATCCATTTGGCATATATGAACCAATCCCACACTTTTCCACCTTGGCTAGATGTCCGCAATGGAAATGAAGCCTTCAACAATCTATCAGTTATTTGGATAATTACATCCCTCACGACAACCTTAGGATGTCAGTCATCCAGCTATACCGATGCGCCACTCTCTTATTATTGTAGCATCGTAAGGAGTCAAGAGATCATCCTGATTAAGTTGCTCGTCATCAAGGAAACTGGATTTCACATTTTAAACTCAGGAAGTGGATCCTCCTCTTACTCGCTTCTCCTCAAATTAATCATTAGAGGGCATTGAAGGAGAACGGAAAATCGAAGTAAATCATTATCCTGCATTACCAATTGAGAGGAAGTTGTCTTGTTACTTCGTTTCCCATATTTGATGCCTTGTTATCGGTCACGGATCTCACTACTTCATCAATGAAAAAGACTAATCCCCTTATACATCATATAAAGAACACGGAATAAATAGATTAAGATGAACCAACCCCGCGTTCAAAATCTGGCCAAGTAACATGCATGTAAGTCCGTGTCTATGATTAAGATCGAGTTCTATATATGTGGCAAAAATTGTCACTGAATATCGGGTTTAATGATTGAGGAGAGAGTGGAATAATTGGGTGCGCCTCTGCGGCGGCAACAAATATGGACAGGTATTTACATCAATTTCCTCGTATACTTGATGGAAGCTCACGGAATTGGTGAGATAAACTTACGGTGATTCATTTTAAAATTACGACCAGAAGTTTGATGTTGGAGGTATCTTCGAAAATTATTCCCACTTAGATTTAACACTTGCGGTGAAGGTAGATGGAAAACTTCAGCGGTGATTCCTCCTTCCTCTGGAGTTCTGAGTAACTCAATCTAGTGCTTCCAGCAGTCTGACGCAATCATCGGTCGGGATAACTGCTGTTTGATCATCACTCGATGTGATCTCTTCGATGTGACTCTCGGGTTGCTTGGGCTCCGCGTTGTATGAACTCAGGTTCTAGGTTTCCCATTGCGGAAGTTGGGTTTAGGACTCTTCGTTGTGGCCTCTCATGTCTAGCTCATTGCGAGGAAGCCATTAGAGACCATATCGAGTTACCGGCGCAAATTCATAAATTTGACCAATATTGTCCGTAGAACTCCTCAGCATACTGGGAAATTTGTAGAGTTTTGAACAGTTATGGATATGGAGAATTTTAAGAGTTCTCAAATCACAAATGCTCTCTGGAATACTCTCAAGGTTTTCACAATGCGCCCAATCAAATCACGAATCACTTTAAATCTTTCGATTGACCATGGTAAACTTACTTTGTATACCAGTTCTGTCTAAATAAAGCTCTCTTAAATTTTCCATCACCTCCACCAATTTATGGAAACTCTTAAGCTTTTGAGCTGACTCTTTGCGACGAAAGAGTTTAAGGCGTTTGATTTGTACATGCCTCTTGGAAGAGTCCTAAGCTTTGTGACTTGTCGGTCAAACAAATATAACTTCATAAATAACCGATAATAAAGCCAGCTCAATAATGACTTGACCTTAATCAAATTCTTTACCTTTAACAATTGGTATCTCAGTTTGCTTTAATTAGAGAAGTGCGGAATTTCGTAAGATCTAACGAGATAATGACATTAAGATCTTTGGTTAAACACTAACAAGTAAAGTTTAATTTGACTCAGATTTTCCTTTAGACATTCTTTACGACATAAAGCTTAAATATAATCAAATTAGTGATTGTACCTTCTTATCTAGAAGCTTTCTTATGCCACACTACTTTGTAATTTGAGGTCAAACTAGGTTCTCATGAAAACTACGACGGTAAGGACTCTGCTTGGGGTATCCATCCCAATGGAGATATCTTAACTCATGGAAAGGGGAAATCTAAAGCCTCTAGTAAGGCGCACTTTAAAGATCCTGCACATCATACGAAGAAATCTTGATGGACTTTAGGCAATCTAAGTCTCTTCATCCAGTTAATAACCTAGTGAGAATTCAATTTGTTTGACTATAGACGATGCAGGATAATCCTTCAATTGTACGTCCCCTAAAAAAAATTAAAGTTGTGAATAAGTGAGGCCAGTATTTGACTGATGTGAAATATTAAAACAATATGTATGAGTTATATAACACTTACCGGTATTTCTTGTCAACACACGATGACGTCCTCGCACTCCATAGTCTGGTCCTCTTCCCGAGGTTCTTTCAGCATTGTTTCAGAACAATTTCCAGCCAGAATGTTGTAACAAATCATGCATATCCAATTTATTGTTTGAAATAGTTAAGAGACCATTATCAGCCAAGAACTCTAATTCCAATCTCATAAAAGTGCGACCATCTAAAATTCTTGAAACAAAATCTTTGTCTTTCCCCTTAAAAAAACATGCTATATCTAGAAATATGTCCTTCTCCATATCATCTAGTCCATCAAAACTTATTTGAAGGACACTTTCAATTTCCATAGGAAATTTTTGTTTTAGTTTACATAATGAACTTTTCCATTCGAATGCTTGTCTTGTTATAAAGAAGACACCTAAAACTTTGAGTGCTAATGGAAGCCCTTTAGCATATCTATACTTATGAATTCAAGGATTCTTGTACTCATCCTTAGAGAACTTTGCTTAAGGCATGCAGGCTAAAAAGCTCAATAGATTCTTTATAATTTAACTCCTTAGCTTCATATGCTTAAATCCATCCATGAACATCTAGCGGATGTTTATCTCTAGATTATTATGATAATTCTGCTCCTGGAACTAAAACCAATCCACATTTATACATTCATTGGCATAAACTATCACATGATCAACAACAATTAGAACCCTTTTTTGAATGTAATCACGTCCTTTATTACATTGATTCCTTCATCAATATAAGGATATCACTAAGAAGTTTTGTTGTAGTTAGTAGACCCGAGAATAATTTTGGTTTCTCTTATGTTATTCTCCAACTCAACCATCAGGTGGTATGAGATACTATTCCTAAATAGCTTTGTAATGATAGTCTTACTAATACCTGTCTGATAGTCCCAATGTGCGAACTTCCTTCAACAATGTTTATAAATTCGCTAAGTTTATCCAAATGAAAATCCATTCAACAATGTTCTCACCTACATGTAGAGATATTTACAATTCAATCGTTTCTGAAATGTCATTGTAATTTTCTTAACAAACATGGGATTCATACCTGCAATATTAAGTACAATGTATATGTGGGGATTAATTTGAGCCACAAAGACAAATAACTAAAGTATTAATCGTTCATAAGTTAAATGAGGAAATAAATATAAAATTAAAATTAGCAAAATGGTATGATTAAATTATAAATTGATGTGCATAATATCATCAAGCATGCATGTTATAAAAAGTAAGCAAGGAAGTTAAATGATATATGTTAATTTATGTTACTCAACTATTTCAAAGGTTCAAATAAGAACCACATTGCTCTTATTTCAAACTACCCTTACCTCATGTCTCCCTATCAGACATTTTTATTATTTTATTGTTTGAACTTGGCTTTCTTTCACTAATTTTTCTAAAAATCAAGTCATTGTATGATTCCTTTCCAATTTATTGTACTAACCAAATCCTATCAACTTAACAACTACAAGAGTAAGTTTTACACATATTACCTAATCTTGCATAATGAGGGTGAGTATAACTAGAGTAGTTGCACAAGTTAGTTCATTTATGGTAAATTATTATGAAACTAGAATTAAGGTTAAGAAGAAAGATCTTTTTAGAATAAAAATACATTTATGGGCCTAAAGATTAGAAGTTGAATGTATCATTTTAACTAAATTAAGAATTTAGACACTTAATTGAATAAAGTAAAGTTGAGACATCAAAATAGAAAAGATCAAAAAAATTGAAACACACCATACATAATTAGTCAATAAAGCTGTAGTGTTCAGCCTCGTCATATTTTCTCAAGTTAGAGAAATCTGGTAATTTCTAAACAATCAATAGACATTAATCAGCGACTCTATGGAAACTAAGTATACTCATCATGGAAAACTCCATTATAGTAAGACAAATCAATTCCAATTAATTATGAGGTACCATATAGCAATTTTTTGGGAAACTTATCATCTTGTAAAGAACACATGAGCTGAATCATTTATAATATAAATAAGGAAAAATTGACAAAAATAATCCTAACTTTCACTTTTTGTCTTTAAATAGTCTCACATTTTTATTAACTGTGAATACTCCCAAATTTTAAGATGCCTTCCTAAATGGTCCTAAGAGAAATGTAGTTGGTTAAGTAGGTTAAAAATGGCATGTGTCATTATCTAATTGACCCAATTTTTTTATTTATAAAAAAAATCAGTTTTATCCCCACCCCTATCTCTCCTCTTTTGCCACATGGCACTATCTAATTTTCCCCCAATATTTTTATTTTGTTAAAAAATAAGTTTTATCCCCACCCATTCTCTTATCTTGACCTCCACTAACCCTTTATTGCTAAAACCTTCACCTCTTCATGTACCTTGCAGTCAAGAAATCGAGCTAAGGAATGGAGTCCCAGATGTTGGCAACCCTATTCAGCAAGAACAATTTGTCGAGCATCTTCTTGAACTCCTCCAACATCACGATCGAACCCAACCACGTTCTCTTTGAGGTAGTTTTTCAGGAGCCATTCAATTGGTCTGACTGAGACAAGCGATGGAGAGTTTATGCGAATCAATGCGTCGGAAGCTTGGATCGTGATTGGAGACTTGAGATGTGTAATAAACTAATGTCATCATCATTAGGGTTTAATAACCTCTTGGCGTGGGACCTTTCAAGCTATTTTAGTCGTGACAGATCTGCGTGTAGGTGTGCCTAATTTCTAGAGAGCAGAGAAGAAAACACTCGCGTATGTGTGTAAAGGCCCAAGGAAAAATGTGTAAAGGTCCTAGGGAAAGTGGCCTAATTTCCCCACCAACATGTTGTATTAAATCATTCATATCCAATTTATTGTTCAAAGCAGTTAGAGACACTTATCAACAGAACTTCGTATTCACTTTCCACATAGTTCATATAAATTCTTGAAACAAATCTTTGTCTTCCCCTTAAAAAAACATGTCATATCAAGAAATCTAATCATCAAAACTTTTTTTGATGGACATTAATTTCCAAATGAAGTTTCTTTCTAGTTTGCATTACTTGAGCACCATTCAGGTATTGTCTTGTTAAAGAAGTTACCTAAAACTTTAAGTGCTAATGGAAGCCCTTTAGCACAGTCTATAGCACGATTCAAGAGATTATTGTAGTCATCTTTGGGAAGACTTTGCTTGAAGGCATGCCAACTAAAAAGCTCAATAGATTCTTCATAATTTAACTCCTTAGCTTCATAAGTTTCATGCACTTCTATGTTTTATCCTTAAATCTTTGTCTCTGCAGTTATTGATGGAGTCCTCCCTCGACAAAACCAATCATGCTTTCCAACTATATTTTCTAATTGTCATAAGTTATCCACATCATCAACCACAATTAGACTCTTTATCATAATCTGCTTGTATCTCATTGATTCCTTCATCAACATTACATAATTTCATCTTTCCTTTTTAGAATATCATGAAAGTTTTTGTTGTAATTGAAGCAGGCACAATAATTTTAATCTTTGATGCTGAAGAAACTGCTATCAAATTGATAGGCAGACTATTACAAATGGCTTTTTGACAATGATAGTTTGCAATTTCACCAATTCCGTAGGATCCCAATCATTCGAACTTCATTCAACTCAATGTTTATAAGTGATTTAAGTTTATCCAAATGAAGATTCATTCCGACTATGTTCTCATCCACATGCAAAATCTTACTATTCAATCATTTATGATTATCATTGGTAACTTTCTTAACAAGCACGGATTCATATCTGCCAAATGTAACTTAAGTACCATATGGATGAGGATTGGAATGAGTTACAAAAGACAAATGGCTTTAATGTTGTTTGCTAAAGCTAAATAGGAGCAAATTGAATATAAAACTTAAAAGTATCAAACTATGTGAATTTAATTATAAGTTGGTTTTTATTAAGTCAAACATGTGCATTAAAGAAAAACGAAAACTTAAATTACGATATATGTTGGTTCCTGTTACTCGATTATTCCAAAGATTCAATATAAAGGTTCCTTATTTGCTTTTGTTTCAAGCTACCACTTTTCCCATGCCTCTCAATAACATTTTTATGATGTTGAGCTTGGCTTCCTTTCACTATTTTTCATACACAAGTGATTTGCGTGGTTCCCTTTTCAATTTTCTTTGTCTCAACAATTCTATCAATTTATAATTATTGTATAAGTTTTACACCATATTAGCATCCCTGTTTTGCTAAAGCTGATAAAGCCGCAGCCCCATGAGAGTTGCACCAGTTACTTCACTGATTATGAAACTGGAGTAGGGACAAGGACAAAAAAAAATATCTTATTAGAGTAACATTAGTATTGTTCATAAAGTTAAGTAGGGGCAAATTGAATATAAAATTAAAAGGACAAAGTCAGTTAAGTATGAATTGAGGTTCTTAATATCAAGTATGCATGTTACAGGAAAAAGTAAATAGAAACTTTAAAATATGATATGAAGTAATATATGTTACTCAATTATTTCAAAGGTATAAATGATATTACTACATTGCTCTTGTTTCAAGCTACCCATTTTGCCTTCATGTCTCCCAATCTAGTAGCATTTTTATTATTTTATTGTTGGAATTGAGCTTCATTTCACTATGTTTTTTTCATAAACAAGTTATTGTAAGATTCCCTTTCAATTTTATTGTCTCGTAGATTCTAATACTTGAATGTAGTAAAATTGCTAAAGAATATTAACTGAATAATTATAATGTAAGTTTTACACCTTTTTATACTATCCCTATATTTGCCCAAAGAGATGAGTATAACTACTAGGAAAGTTGTACAAGTTAGTTCATTGATCATGAAATTAGAATTAAGATTAAGAAGAAAAAGATCTTTCAGCAATAATATTTTTAAAGGCTTAAAGTTTTAAGTAGTATATCATTCCAAATATTTAAATAGAACATTTAATTTCTTCGTTTTTATAATTAATAAAAGGAAATTGTAAATAAATAAGTAAAGAAATCAACAACTTAAAGGTAATTAGAAAGTTAGAAAAAGAAAAGAAAAAAATGTGACTTTGATTAAGTTAGCAAGAATTATATATAAAGCTCGGAAAGCTAAATTTAAAATATGTACATTTTAAGTAAGTTTTTTTATAAACAAAATGTCTTCTTTTTTAAGTAAAGTTAATGTAGATGATTTAAGTATTATATTTTATTGTAATAACTGAAGATATTTTCTAAATCTAGTTTAGGTAAATTTCTCGTCTTATAGTTGATTTATTCTCCTTAAACCATAAATTTCATAAATTGAAAATATTAAAAGTACATAGTTGTTAACCTAAAGAGAAAATTGTTAGGGGACATTTGGAAAACCTAGTGATCATTCTTATTATTTTTGTATGACTTAGAAGTATTTCTGGTACTTGAAAAGTTAACAAGAGCATAAAAGTAAATGCATAATTATTAAGTCTAAATGAAAGAAAGTGCATCATTAATTCTCTCCTTTTCTTCTTTCCTTCTTATCTTTCTTCCTGTTGTTGGCAAAGCTTCAAGGGAGAGCAATGGTTAGAATAAAAAGTGAGTTCCACTCACTCTCTATCAAGTTGCTACACCAGAGAATCATGGTTTACTCTCACTAATGGATGGTGATGGCTAAAATTTCCCTCCATGTGAATGGAAGATAAGGATTGTCCTAACTCTAAATCCTAAGAATGTTTACATGTCCAAATTCTACTCAGGTACCTCATCATAGATTTTAGAATCATGAATCATTAAGATTATCCAATGAGACATACTATCTTAAAACCAAGAGATATCATTATGTCTATATAGAGAATATCTGTAGTCAACTATGTAAACCACCAATTACCCAATTCATAGGAAATATAAGATCACTCTAGCTTCTCTTATCTAATAACCTTGGTTTTTGAAATAATAAAATGTATAAAAATACTACCCTAATATTTGCATGCTAAATCTTGAGAGGTGGAAATAGAGATTTTGTATAAAAGTTCCAACTAAATTCAAGGATCGCTAGCAGTCAATTCAATTAGTAGAATGATTAACACTCCAATGAGTTGATAATTGATGATTTACTATTAATCGTTGGTCTAAAGTGATAGTTATGGACGTTTGAAATTAGTTAAATTTGATGGACAATTGTTGGGTTTCATAAAGAATAATTAATTTTATGATAAATATGAAGGAGGCTGAATTGCTTGGAGATATAAGTAATGAAATTAATAAAGATGATAAGCCAACTATAAATTGGTTAAGAGATGGGCAAGTATAGTAAATTTGTCTATAAAGGTGCTCTATCATCAGTGATAAGAGAAGCAGTAAACTAGTAGTTATTTGCTTAATTTGTATGGTTGAGAATTCACAAATTTTAGGTTATCCGAAATGGTTGTGTCTACACCTAATTAATTTGAAAGAAATTTGTGTAATTAGTTGAGAATTTACTAAATATTAGACTCCACATGTGGTTGGTAGAATTGCTACTTAGTAGTACCACAACTAAAGAAAAAGGGGTTAAAATATGTGAAAGTAAAGAGTACATTTAGGATGATCGATGAAAAAATACATAAGAGATGAGTAAACTGCTAGCTTGGAGACATATCTATTGGATGAATAGTCCTAAAAGTGTAAGGAGGAAACATGAGGAAAATTTGGAGGACTATCGATAAGAGTAATGGTAAGAGAAGCAGAAAGTTGAAGAACTATCAACTAGTTTATGAGGTTTTATAAAGAGTTCTATTTTTGAAACCTTTGTTTTTCTAAGTGGAAATTTATTATTTGTAATCTATTTTTCCAATAGGTTAGATTAAAAAGCATGATGATTGACACAAGAACTTTTGCTCATTGTGAAATACACTCTGTTTTCATTAGAACCTTGATATACATCATGATCAACTTGATACAAGCACTAAGAAACAGTTTGAGCTTCCACAATAATCGAACTTAAAAACACATAACAGGTGGAATTGTTCCCTGGGTGAGAGTCCTTAAAGAAGATGGATAAGGTAAATTAGGGTAACAGACCCTAAATGAGGAGAAATACCTACAAAATTATATGAAGATTAAGGATATTTTGTTGATCATGTTTGAAGTGGATCTTACGTATCTGAATGTTTTGAATTGGTTGGTGTTGTCATGATAATTTTGATATTATTGCATATATGAATTCGGTTGATGAATTTATAGTTCCTAAAATGTGTAAATTCATTTTGTGTATAAGAATTTTTAAGTTTCAATTATGAATACATTTCTAAGGTTTAAAATTTCAAATATTTGAGAAAATATGGAAACGAGAAAATTTCAGGGGTATAGGGCAGGTGGGCTACATAAGGTGTCATCAAGTTGAGTTGCACGTGATTTCTTTTAGCCTAAGGTGTGCAACTTAGGGTTACGTTAGCGTCGTCTTGAATTTGCATTGACACTCACATTTTCAATGCAAATAATTAATTATCCCTTTTTTTTTTTTTAGGTAGAGAAATATCATAGAAGAAAAAACGTATATAGGGAGTATACAAAAGAGGCACAAGAGGCCAAGGGAGAGAAAGAGCTAGAAAACAATACAAATAACCTAGAAAAACAAAGCTAGCTCTTAAGCATAGCCATAGAAATTGAAACTTGATCCCCAATAAAGAGATATCGCATTGGAATATAGCCACCCCAAGTAAAGAGAGCGGATGATTGAGTGTTTTAGTCTGAGGTTGAAAGCAACGTCTTTAAAGGCAATTTCCACATTCTTTCTTTGTCTGATCGTAAGAGAATTAATGAGTACCTCCACAGAGATTTGGCTTTTTTCGTGACAAGAAAGTGCGACCAACTTTGAAGGAATCTTTCAAAAAAAGGAGGCTGCTAATGGAGAAAGAAGATGGTTCGCTCTTTTTTGAATTGATGGATAGTGATGAATCGAGGAATATGTTCGAGGATTCTTTTAAACTTTAAAAGTAAGAAAAATATCATTAAAGATATTTTCAAAACCTAATTTTTAAATTATGATTACTCAGTGATCGTTTTATTGTCATAAATTTTCTTTATTATTGTTATTTTACAAGAAGAGCCCGTCCAAATAAAATCATCAAAGATCGAGCTAAAAATGAAATAATTACATTAAGTATTGTTGATATGAAAACAACAAAAAAATGTCCTTCTTATTTTAAATTTAAGACTTTAAAAATAGTTTTATTATACTCAAAGTTTAACATAATAATGTCTATAGACAGATTTGTAAGACAGACCGAATTTTCCAACGGATCTTAGTCATTTCCAAATAGAATTTTAGGTTAAAACATTTAAAGTTCTTATCTACCTGAAGTTTTAAATTTATGGTTGATCCCTATTCATATTATATACCATAGTTTTAGATAGTGGGCATGGCATGTTAGTAAGGCAAATCTACGTAGCAGGCAGAAGTTGTGACAATTCGGATAGCAAAGTTAGTCATAAACCTCCCTATATCATATTCAACAAGTAACCCTACAAACTAGTATACTTACCATGAAAAACTCATTTTTTGTGATAAAGACATATCATCCCACCAATTATGAAGCATTGTACTACAACTTTTGATGTCTATGAGCCAATCATAGAGAAACTTATCAACTTGTAAAGAACACCTGACCTGAATCATTTATAATATAATACCCAAGAAACAAAATGCTGAAATATACTATTCTGAAAAGAGAAGAAATATATAGAGAGCAAATAAAATACGTGGTATTTGATGTCACTTTATGTGTTTTATCTAGGGGTCTCTATCGGGTCGGGTTGGGTTGATCACCGCTCACAAATTCCATTCAGATAGTCGACTTTACATATTGTTCGGACATTGATCCAACCAATGGGCCTAGTATTATGAGGGCCTAAGAAGGCTGGCTAAGTGTGCCTGTGATGAGTGGGTCCAAGAGCCAAGAATTAAAATCAATTTTTTTTTCTAACCTCTCTTTTAATCTGTTTAAAATTTAATATAGGAACAACTAAATCATATATCTATTCGACTTATATAATAAACTTGTAACAAAATATATATTATAAATAGGACTATATTATGTTTTTAAAATATATATATATATATATATATATAGAAAGAATGCTAACTGACCCATTTAGCTCAAAACTGGCGCGAGGCCAGCTGTATTACGTGTAAACAAAGCTAGCTTTTTTGAGACCCTAGGGACTTATGACCAAGTAAGTACCGACCATTATAACTTCTATCCTAACATCATATATATAATCCATGTTAATCTAGAACAACCGATTAATAATCTAAGGAGAGCATAGGAGGAGGAGGAGCATGAAATTGACTTCAATATTTTGTAAATCCAACATGAGCATTAAGATAAATAGGACACGTTTATTGTCTCTCTGAAATGCCACCTTTGCCCACTCAATCCATTACGTGTTTAACATAAGCTACCAACAGTGACATCTACCTAGAAATTGTTATATTTTTTTCACGAGACTGATAGCTCATGGATATTGTTATTGTTATAGTTGGTGTTAATTAAGGTGAAAATTAACTAACCAATAAGTAGAAGGAGAATTTTAAATGAAAAATGAAGAGAATTACAATTACCCGTGCTCTAGATGCCATTCAGAGATATTGCTCGCTTTCCTTAAGGCATTTCTCCACCTCTTTGCCTTTTCCTCATTTTGCTTTTCAAGATTAACAAACGCTTCTTCAAAACTTCCTGCTGAGCTCGTACATCGATGGATCTACAGAGAAAATTGGGATCGTGCTGGTTGCCCATTTTCTTTCTTTCACACACTCAAAGGATCTTCACCGCCCATCCAAACATCATGTTGAATGAGCATAACCTTTTGAGAAAGCGACTACGCAAAATCTCGACTCTTTAATAGATTTCAAGAGTTGTGGGCAGGAAACTCACTTCCTTTCGATTTCCTCATCATCTTGGTGTGAATTCTCTTCGACAGCAAAGATAGAGATGATCCGCGAATTCCTCCCGAGCTGCCTTCCCTCCAAACTCAAGAAAACGCCGCTATATTTCCCGTCTAGGAATCGAACCCAAGAAGAAGAACAGGCTCTTTGAATGCTTGTTGAAGCCATCGTTAGGTTGATTCAGGCACAAAATCGTAAAGAAATTACGAAGAAGGCTGCTGCTTTAATTTAACGTCAGTTTAAATAATCTTTCAAAGATTAAATCAAGCTTGTTTTTTTTAAAATTTTCACACTACGAAATTTTTTTAAAAAGCTTCCAATAAAAATAAAATATTTTACTTTTTTTTATTCAGAACGCTATTTCCACAAAAATAAGAAAAACTCAATTATTGCCCAACAAGAAGAAAGGCTAGCAATACACACTACTAGGGATGACAACGGGAGGGTTTGGGACAAGGTGGTCTCATCCCGACCCAGCTCGTTTATTTTTTTCAATTCCCAAACTTGACTCATTTAAAAAATTAAACAAGGCGGGATGGAGAGGGGAAAATTTTCAAACTCGCCCCATTTACATTATTATTTTTGTTTTTTTAATTAATTATATATATATATATATATATATATATATATATATATATATTAAAATTAATATTTTTCATAAAAATAAAAATATTATGAATTTTTATAAATTATTTATTAAAAAAACATTATAATAATTATTATTATTTATATTAAAGTATACAAATAAAATAATAAAAAATTATTTTTAAAATATAATCTTAGCTTAGCCATTATTATTATTTCAATACAGTTTGCTTATATCAAGCTATCTGCGCCCTCAAGTCGCTCGAAACAATTTATTTCTTTTTAGCTAACTTTATTTTAAATGAACTTAGCCTAAGTCATTTATTAACTTCCGAGATTTTCGTAAAAATCTCGTCCTTTGAGTTATTGGCAACTTATCACCCAAAAAATCAGAAAAATTTCCGCTTGTCTCAAAATTCAACGAAACTTTTCTGTGTCACTAGATTTCACGAGACGAATTTAATCTACAAGAAATTGCCACACATCCGAGATCTAGGAATTTTCTAGACTTCCCGAACCCTTTGATAATTTTTATTATTTTTATTAACATTTTCAGAATTTTGAAAATTTTTAATTTTCCAATGTTTTAAGGTATGAAAGAATAATACACGTAGAACCCGTTTCTGATTCGGTAAAAATAAACCCAAACCCGTTAAAAACCCGATTAAAATTAAACCAAACATGTGTCATTAAGAAATGAGCTGAGCTATGAACCCGAAATAATCCATCCTGTCAATATTCCTACTCACTACCTAACGCAAACAAATAACTTAATACTTAATTACTAAGCCGCTATTCAAGATAAGTCAAAAATTTATATTCAACATTAAATAAAAAAAATAAACACCACCTTAGTCAACGTCTATTTTCTTGAATGTTGGATAAGCCTAGCATAAATATTTAAGCTGGTGAGGAAAAGAAAAGGTGTTGTGAGTAAGGGCCGGCAATTGCCTTCCAATCAATCATGGGGGTGGTGAAAGGAAAGTGCAGGGAATTTGGCAATCGATCTTGAAGTCAATGAAGCGTTTCGCCAGCCTTGCAAATTTATTGTTACAAGATTGGTGCTTTTTAATTAAGTCATAAAATCTTAATATTTGTTATTTTATTCCTTGTGCAAGGATTTGATATAAATTGCTGGAGGAATTTCTGTTTTTGCCCCCAAAAAAAGAAAAAGAAGAAAAAAATCTTGAGATAAGTTTCACCTGATCTACAATGCTTTCAATTGTCTCTACAATTTCGAAAACTTTTCATCTTTTATACTATTCCTTAATCCTTCCTGCATCCTCTTTACTTATCACTCATAAACTCTTAGAAGTAGTAAGTATGAAACCCTAGTCTTATTTTCTCTCAACTTTTTCTTTTTTCTTTCTAAATTCATTCATCTTAGAGGGATGATTTTGTTGCCTTGCATAAAATAACCCTCTATACCCATTTTTATCAATCTATTTCTAAAAAAAGTTGTCATTCCACATGGATCTGGATTTATTTTGTTTTTCTGGGCGATTTCACTGCTTTGTTGGCGATATTCGTGCTTCTCACATGCTTTCAACGTTTTTTATCGCCTTGTGACGACGTTTTATTTACGCTACAGGCGATCTCTGACGGGACAAAAGATATTCAATCAAACAAACACAACAAATTGTGATTACAGCCACGTAAGATGCTACGTAACTGTAGCTATATGTATTCTAAATACAATAAGTATTATCAAATTCCAGAAGCCTTTAAATGATTATTTAAGTAACATTAACCCGTAAGTTGTTTCATCCTCTACGGTTTTTAACGAATTTGTATTTATATTTCTATTAATGTATTACTAGTTTGAACTATTAAAAAGTTTCCTTTGAAAAAATAAAAAATCCTTCTTTCATTTTTCTTTTTCACACTATTATCAAATTGGAGTCTCTCTCTCTCTCTCTCTCTCTCTCTCTCTCTCTCTCTCTCTCTCTCTATATATATATATATATATATATATATATATATATATATATATATATATATTATCTCATTATCGCTTTAAAAATCAATGTTATTGGACAAAAAAATTTATTGGTTCACAATTTAGCGGTCGAACTAATGGTTCAATAGTAAACAAGTAACTTTTTTATTGACTAACCTGGCCTTTTAAAACATTTACAATAATTATACAATTATAATAATATGAAAAAAATTAAGATAAAACTTAACTTTACGACTTCTTTGCATTTAAATCATGAACAAAAAAGTTTATTTTTAAATATAGTAATTTTCTATGAATTTTGTTTTTATATCCATCAAAGATTTCGAATTTCTACTTGCCTAACGTGCATGATAAAACGACGTCAAGCTTGACGTAACTTCAATTAAAATGAAAGTTGGAAAATAAAAATAAAAACAATGAAAATTGCTATATTTTAAAAGCAAACTTTTCATTCAAGATTTAACTACAAAAGTCATGAAAGTTTAGGATTTTTTTACTAATTTTCTCTAATAATGAAAAAAAGAATAATTGATAAAAAAAAAAGTAATCTACATGTCTAACTCAATTGGTAGAACGTTCAATCCTTAAAAAGGAAAGACATCTAAGTTATACTTCAATTTGAAAACGTTTAACCCTTGTAAAAGGCAAAGCATCTAGGAGGTATATCCATATTCTATTTCACGAAAATAACTTACTACACAGTTGAGTCACATATTGAAACAAGTCAACGCATTCCTTACCAACGTTGACTAGAGTCAATGAAGAAGATCATACAATCTACCATAATATGCATGATCCAAGAACCTCGAAGCTTTTCCTGTTTGAAAATCGGGTTGTCTTTACAAATAGGAGGGCGCCACGTGGCGGTTTCTCTAGGCCAGGCTCCGGCCTGTCGTAATATATATATATATATATATATATATATATATATATATTCCGGTGATAATCAGCAAAGAAATACCATCAAGAATTGAAGAAACCGTTTGAAAACCGTTTTCGTTGTAAAAACAAGAAAAAGAGAACTGACAAAAAATCGCCAATCCAAAAAAATAAGAGCTGTGAATTAAAAAACTATTCTGAAAAACAAATTTCCGAAATAGAATCAAACAGGCCCAAAAATTCTCAATCCCAGCAAGTAGTTTGTACAACATACTAGATCAGTGAACATGTTAAAATAATCTATAAAACATGTTAAAATATTTATTTATTTATAGGGTTTTAAAACTGTTTTCATTAAAAAAATGTTTTTGAAAATTATATTTTAAACTGTTTTTTAACTAGTTATCATTTAAGCCTTCAGAATATCGTTTGATCACCTTTTTTTTTTTCAAATTAGAAATATTAACCATAACTTTTATAAAAATTGAGATATAAAGATTTTTAGTATTACTCAAATTTAAAATTTTCTAAAAGATAATTTTGAAGACATATGATATATTTTTACTTATTGAACTATATATTATAGGCAATATAACTAAACAACATTTAAAATCAAGATGCACAAAATTTAATAACCCTTTAAATAGCTCTTTCTGCTGCCGATGGGTCGTCTTCCAAATGCTCAAGAAAGTCCATGCATGAGCGTTGTGGAATTGTTCAATCCATCATCTTTGGCATAGATAAGATCAATGCCACACTTTTCCACTTTCATAATGCGTACTTACGAAATGAAGCCTTCCAACAATCTATACTTATTAGATGAAACATCTCATAACACTAACCTTAATTCGGATAATAAGGTCACATTGATTCGAAAGAATTTTATTCTATCGAAATTCGAATGAAAATTTTGATATCGTTAATCTTTAGTTTTTCGTTTTCGGAAAATACGTTTCGTGCTTGAATTTGGTTGAAAATACGTTTTCATTTCAACCCATTTGGTTGAATTTGGTTGAATTTAATTCGAAAACAAGAAATGACTTTTTACACTGTTTTTCGATTCATATATAAAATGTTGAAAATAGTGAATTCATTTTCTTTGTTTTCAAAATTTGTTTTTCGTCTTATTCTCGTAACCAAGCAGCGTTTTTAACTGTTTTCGAAAAGTTTGAATAGAGAAAACGAGAAAAATTTTCCTCACCCTCTTAAACGGGCTAAGTCACCCACACTTTCCACCCTTGCGTAGCATCACAAGGAGTCGAGATCATCCACAATTCCTGACTTGCTCACCAAGGAAACTCAGTTCACATTTTAAACTACAAGGGGGTGGATCCTCGCCCTTCAACTCATCCTCAACTTTCTCCTCAGAGAACAAGGAAACTCCAAGTAAATCAATATTCGTACGAATTGAGAGGAAGATGCATTATTATTTCATTTCCCAAATTTTGATGTCCTATCCAACCTGGAACTCCACTACTTCCATCAATAAGAAGACTAATCCCTTTGCCATCATATAGAGAACCGGGAATAAATATATCAGATGAACCAAACCCACGTTCAAGAGGTCTATGCCATGAAAATTATACTTGAATATCTGATTTGAAGCAATCCTACATTAACCAGTATGACTCTGCAGTAGTGACAATGATGGACATTGCCATCTATTTCTGTAGACCTAATGGAAGCTGGGAATTTCGAAACCACTTGTAATTATGGTTGTCAAGGATTCTGGTATTGATCAACGACTTCGGAGGGTCCTCAAATATCGATCGCAGTGTATCGTCCTTATATCGACTAATACACAATCGAGATAAATAAAAAGTTCTAAAATATTATACAAATATTAGAAATGTGATGGAATTAAGTGAGTTAAAAAATTAATAAAAATATTTATCATATATTTAATATTATTTAAGTAATTATAAAAGTATTTATTGAAATAATTATTAAAAATAATTATTATAAAATTGTGTATTATAAAATTAATCAATTTAATCTAAGAAATTTATTATATAAAGAAAATTATAATCATTAGAACATATTAATATCAATAATAATAATATTTTTAAAAGAGTAAATTATTTTAGCATTTGATATAAAATTAAATATTAATTTAAAAAGTAATTTGATCTTTATCTTTAAAATAATTCTTTAAATTAATTTAAATAAAAATATTTTTTTTGTTATTAAAGTAGATTTTTCACCTTGTCATTAAAAGTATTAAATTAGATTAGTTTTCTTGTTAGAACTAATTAAATTTTTTTGAAAGGATAATAAATTAAATTAATATTATAAAAAGAATTAGAGATACAGTTCGTCTTCATGGTATTTTTAATAGCATAAGATTAGATTCACATGTCTGAGTTGGTAGAGTCTTTAAAGTTTAAAAATGTAGAACATTCAAGGAGGGGTAGGGCTATAGTTGAAGTCATTGGAGATAGTTTGCCACATTATAACAAGTTATTAATTAAAAAAATGGCATAAGATTCAATCCATAAAAAAAAAATAGCATACAATTCAATATTTTTTTTTTTTTGACATAATATAATTTTATTAATATTATAATTAAATCTAAATTTTATTAATGAAATACACACCTCTTCACTTAATAAATAATATAAATAAATTTGGCTGAACTTTTGACAACTCATCTCCTTCGCTCTCACTTCTCCCCGAGCAACCCACATTTCGTCTTAGCCTTAGTTATCATGATTATTGCTTTGTTCGTTATGCATGATTGAGTGACAAACCACTATAGCTGCACCTCATGTCGATTCCACTGCTGCACCGTCTCCCACCATCACGACATCAAGTGTGACCAGGGTTTGAGAACTAAGTCGACCTAGGTAGGGAAAGTTTTTATTTTTGGTTTTATGAAGAGAAATCTCATAAGGCGATGAAATTTTTTTGATTTTTTATTCTTTGATCTAGAATTTCATATTCTCTACAAAAAAATTTGGTTACCATTTGAGATAGGAAACATATTTTTCTTTTGTAATTTGACGAGGCGACCAAGTTAACCACGAAATCTCGATAATTAAGCGAGTCTTACCAATTAGTTTGTGTTGTATCGTATCGAGGTATCGGAATCGGCCACGTGACCTGAGCGAATACAACCTTAGTTGGAGTCGTCTTAGAAATAGAGTGAGATTTTCGGACCTTGCTTGCAATGACTCATCTTAAGGATTATGAACTCACAGAGGTTACTCATGTGAGGAGGCGTCTTACAAAAATTGTTCTCGCTTAGATTTAACACATGGAGTGAAGGTAGATTGCAAACTTAGACAAGTGATTCCTTGTGTTAGAGCATCTCCAACCATTCTTCATTTTTAACTTTATCTCTGTATTTGGAGATTTTATTTAATGCGCCAATCATCCTCTTTTTGCATCTCCATTTTTAGAAATGTGAATATTACATCTCAAAATATAGAGATCCACTATTCACATTTCCAAATTTTGAGATGTGAATAGTAATTACTATTCCCCTATTATTTTAATATTATACTAGTATTATCTCATTATTTTTTCTTATAATAATAAAATTATTATTTTAATAATATTTTTATAGCGTGTTTTATTTTTAAGATATATTTTATTTTTTTATTTTTATTATTTTATTAATTTTGAATTATTTTCGTATACAATATAGTAAAATGATTTTAATAAATTGAATAATTTAAAATTTTTATTAAAATTGCTTTTGATAATGATATAATACATTTTATTTATATTTATGATACAATACTTTAAGATTTTAATTAACTAATTCAATAATTTCTTAGAAATAAAAATAGAACTTCAAATTGAAAATAAAAAAGAACATAGGGATTACATCATATGATATTTTGCACATCATTTACTTAAACTAATACATTTGAGCTTCTTTATCTTTAATTTGTTTATGGCCTGCAAGAAACTGTTGAAATTGTTTTATTTTATCTACTATCATATCAACTTTCGGAATAAACATCACATTAAAATCAACAATGCTCCCATAAGTTTCAACTTCGTCTTCTATAACCATATTATGCATTATTATGCATGCTGGCATAATATCATGAAGTACTTGTTTCTCTCAATAATATCATGAAGTACATGATTTCATATCTTATCGGGTTTGAAGCGAGTATTTTAAGGTGAAAAAAATGGAGATTATTGAAAAAATGACTTGTAAATCCCATGAAAGTGGATCAAGTGGTCATGATAATGGTTATTTTGATGAATATGACGGTGAAAATTATGGAGGTAATATACCACCATATTAGTTTTTATATTGCATTTTTATCATTTGGTTAATGTAATTTTATTATGTATATAGCTTTTATGAATGTTGTTTTATTTTGTAATATAATATGATGCTCTATAATATAATATTTATTAGTTTAAAATGCATTTTTGAGTTTTTTAATATATTTTTATTTATTGTAATTTTAGTTATTTAATATAATTTCATATTTATGTTTAAATAAAAATAAAAATATTTCATATATCATATTCTTAAAAATATTAAAATTTGATAAAATAAAGATTTGAATAATGAATAGTGATTTTGAGTTAAAAATTGAGATTGTTGTTGGAGTTGGAAACTCTAAAAAGTGAGCCCTATCATCCTCAAATATGGAAAAAAATATCAATCTGGAGTTGAAAATAAAGATTTATGATTGGAGATGTTAAGGGAGTGGGAACTCAATGCGAATGATGGGGAGACACGTGGAAGAGACGGGAAACTGACCAGTTCGATTAATTGTTCTTCCCATTATCATGCTTGTATTTCCAATATAACGAAAAATATGAAACACAAGAAAAATATGAATAATGGGTAAAAACTAGCATATTCTATTAAAACCTTCAGAGTATGATGCTCTTCCCATTTTGTAATATAATATGATGCTCTATAATATAATATTTATTAGTTGTCTTGTTCTCATCTTTGTAAACCTTCAGAGTTGACGACTGAACGATGAAAGAAAACTTCATCATTGTCTTCTTTAGGCTTGATGAAGCCAAATCTCTTCAGTGCATTGTACCATGCATTTTACGATACCCCTAGTCTGGTTGATTTTAATCAACTGTCAAAACAGAAAAAAATAATAATAAACAAAAATAAAATCAGCTAATGGAGAAAATAATTTAATAAACTAAAAAATCAGCTACTTTGAACCAATAAAAATTTTCATATATATATATATATATATATATATATATATATATATATATATATATATATATATATCCTCATTAATGTTTAAAATCAAGTAAATTATTGGACAAAAAAAGTTATCAATTCACGTTTCAATGATCGATTTGATGGTTCAATAGTAAACAAGTAACTTTTTTATTGAATAATCGGTCCCTTTTTAAAATATTTACAGTAATTATACAATAATAATAATAATAATAATAATAATAATAAGGAAAATTAGTATTAAAATGACTTTTATGAGCTTTTAATTTAAATTACGAACAAAATGTTTGTTTTTAAATATAAAAGCTTTCGTGAATTTGGTTTTATATTAAATGAAAACGTGACACTCTCTGTATGAGAGCATAACGCTGATAAAATGGCATCGTTTGATTAGAGCTTAAATTTAAAATGAAAGTTGGAATATAAAAATAAAAATAATAAAAGTTGTTATATTTAAAAGAAACACTCGTCGAATTTAAATCACGAAAGTTATAATCTAGGATTTTAATACTAATTTTCTAATAAAACGAATAATTAATAAAAATGAAGTGATCCACATACCTAACTCAGTAGGTACAGTGTTCAACCCTTAAAAAGGCAACACATCTAGGGAGGGGATATTCAAGTTTGAGTTCCAATGAATACAATTTATTACATTATAACAAAGTACTTAGTTGTAAAAATAAAAAAAAATAAAGGGTCAGCTATGCCAGATTGATAGGTTGAGTCACATGATGTTGAAGTAAGTCAACGCACTGTCGAAGCTTTCCTGTTTGACAGTCAAGGTTACCTTCACAGACGTGAAGGGCGCCACGTGGCGGCTTCTGGGGGCTGCGCCCGGTCGTAACAGTTGAATCGGAAAGCGTATATATATATTCGGGTGATAATCTGCAAAGAAATACCTTCAAGAGTGAAGAAACCATTTAGAAAAACTATTTAAAAAAAAAAAAAAAAAAAAAAAAAAAAAAAAAAAAAAAAAAAAAAAAAAAAAAAAAAGTTTTCTTGAAAACAAAAGAGTACTAAAAAATAAGTAGAACACAAAATGAAAAAACTAAATCAAAAATAAAGAACATATTTCTGTAGTTTCAAAAAACTTGTTCCTAAAAAACCAAATTTCCAAAACAGAATCAAACAAGCCCAAAATTCTGAATCCAGCAGTAGTTTGTACAACATACTAGATCTGATGAACATGTTAAAAATATTTTATAAAATGTTAAAAATATTTCCAAATTTTAAATAGTTATTTATTCTATAAAATCATTAAAAACTATTAAAAAAAACTGTTTTAAAATTAATTTTTTAAATTGTTTTGAACTAGTTGCTCCAAATAAAACTTTTCAAGTAATCACTTTTAATACAGTAAATAAAGCTGTCCTAATTACTTATAAACAAAAACTTCAAAATATGGTTTGATTATTATTATTATTATTTTGCAAATAAGAAATATTAACCATAACTTTTATAAAAATTGAGATATAAAGATTTTTACTATTACCCAAATTTAAAATTTTCTAAAAGATAAATTTGAAGACGCGACATATTTTACTTATTGAACTATATATAGTATAGGCAATATAACTAAACAAGCGATCTTGAAAATGAAAAACATGCACAAAATTTACTAACCACTTTAAACGGCTATTATTGATGATCGTCAATCAAATGCTCCGAAAGTCCATGCATGAGCGTTGTGGGATTGTTTTCAATCCATCATCTTTAGTATAGACAAGATCAATGCCACACTTTTCCACATTTTCACATAGGTACCACGAAATGAAACCTTCAACAATCTATAGTTGTTTGAATGATACATCTCCTTAAACATAACCTTAGGATAATAAGTCACCCACATGACCATTTTTACCCTCACTGTAGCATCCAAAGGAGTCTAAAAGAGGTCATCCATAATTCAATTGCTCGTCAAAGCCGAGTTCACATTTTAAACTACAAGGGCGTAGATCTCACACCCTCGACTTGCTCCTCAAATCCATTAAGCCCGGATCAATGTGGAATAAGAAACGGAGAAAATCCAAGTAAATCGTATTCTACCTTACGGTTAAGAGAGGAAAATTGCATTATTAAATTCATTTCCCATATTTTGATCTTATTATCAGGTCACGGAACTCCACTACTTCATCAATAAGAAGACTAATCCCCTTACCATCATATGAGACCCTCGAATAAATGTCGGATATGAACCAAACCCACGTTCAAGATCTGTACAAAAGTAACATGCATAAGTCCCATGCATGCATATCAAGAGTTCTTTGTGGTGAAATTGCATACTTACATGAATATCTGATTTAAAACAGTGAGGAGGGGCGCAGCAGTGGAAATACTTTGGCAGCAATGATGGACAACCATGTACATCTATTTCGTAGACTTGATGGAAGCTCTGGAATTTCAGGAAGCCACTTACAATGACTCATCTTAAGGATTACGAGCATACGGGAGTTCTTGATATTTGCGGGTATCTCATTAAAATTGTTCAGCAGTTGCACTTGCGGTGACGAGTTGCAAACTTGACTCTTTAGTGATTCCTTGCTTGTTAGGTTCTGAGTAACTTAAAGTCTAATTCCTCCAACCCATTATAAAATGCAGCTATCGCTCCAAGTTTGCATCCTTCGATCTACTGTGCTCTTAGATGATCCCTCGGGTCTAGGATTCTCAGATTGTGGGCTCCCAGGTTCTGGGATATCCGATTGCAGGGTCCCAGGTTCTGGGACCTCAAGCTCTAGGTTTCCTAGTTGTGGGATCTCAGGTTCTAGGCTCCTAATTTCAAGATTCGGGTTTTGGGTTCTAGTTCAGTTAATAATCTATCTACAAACCTAACATATGAAATTACAATAGGATTGATAGTTATGGATGATAAAGCACGAGACATCTAAATACAATGAGTCATTCTCAGTTCCATGCCAAATCAAATATAAATCCTAAATACAAATGTCAGTGATGTTTCTCATCCATCTATCAAAATACAAGTACCATCATTCATATTCTGACTTCTTTAGTTCATTAACCAGTGCAACAAAGGGTCTTAAGATGTTTCAATTTATAAATGCATCCTGGAAGATTCCTAAGCTTTTTGCAACCTATCCAATTCAAACAAAAATAACTAAATAAATTATGACCAGTAAATTAACAACTCCAACAAATGATTGGACCTTAATTAATAAATTTAATTACTACCTTTAACAATTAATATCTCCAAGTTTGGCACACTCGAGAAGTCCGGAATTTTAATGAGATGTTGTGAATAACTGACATTTAAGACCTTTAACTTCTCAAAAACCTGCAATAAAATAAAGTTTGTTTTCGAGAATAAGATTTCATGGACAGTAACACTAACATAAAGCTTTAATATATCCAAATTAGTAATCGTACCTTGTTACCACAAAAGGTTTTTCTACCTTCTCTCAAAAGGTTTTAACTTCTCAAAAACCTGTAACAAAATAAATTTTTTTTTTATTTTTTTGTAAATAAGACTGGACATTAAAACTAATGCAAAGTTTAAATATAGCCAAATTGACAAGCATACCTTTTTATCCCAAAGTAATTCTATACCGCTACTTTGCAAGTTGAGTTCAACTAGCTTCTTTGTATGAAAATTTGATGGCAAGGATTTTAGTGGGTATCCATCCCAATGGAGATATCTTAAATCACAGGAAGGAAATGTAAACTCTCTAGGAAGGTGCTCTCTAGGAATGCACTTGTCTTTGCAATATTTCATCATAGAGTCATATTCAACATCATGATGAACTTTGAGCAATCTAAGTCTCTTCATCTTTTTGAAAGCCTTGGTAGTGAATCGTATTTGTTTAGATGTCGTGTGACATTGAGAAACTGAATTACTACCCAAGTTCATTTTACCCAGATTGTCATGCAAACCATTTGTGGATTCAGAAGGACTTGAACCCCTAATGTGTGGTGACCCAACATGTGTTCTAACAGTTTCATCAACATATTCACTTATCTCATATTTACCCATATGTTTTAAAAGAGAGTCCATTTTTCGATTTATTGCATGAGTTTGTTGTTTAAGGGTAGATTGACGTTGAGTTAATTGACCACACAGTGAATTTAAATTACTTATCGATGCAGTGATTGAATCAAATTTGGCTTTATTTGCATCATGGTGACGGGTAATACAGACTAGACTATCATTTAGATCTTGAAAGAAAGCTTGTAGTCTTAAGTCAAAATTATTAAGTCTCTCAATTGGATCTTTTGTGTTAGGTGAAAAAGAAGATACAACAATATCACTTTTGATGGCTGACATGCTGAGATAGAATCTAAAATTTCACTGAGTAAGAAATTTATAAACTATATGCTAAAGAAACAAACATAAGTAAAAAATTGTAATGTGATTATATACCACGAATTGCACAAGTCACGAAAGGATAACTAAATAAAACAAAAGTTTTTTTTTTTTTAATACTCTTTATGCTCTATCAACTAAACCGAAACCTAAAACAATCAAACAAAATATACTTAAATACCACGAATATTAATTAAGTTTTCAAAATAAAAGGAAATGTACCCCGGTGAAGAACCTTTAAGTCACCTACCATTCCTTAGCAAGGTTGCAAGGGAATCAAAAGTTGTGTGCAACAACGATGAAGGCAAGCAATGGCAGATTGGGATGAGCAAAGGCGAGATGAAGTTGGATGCAGCAAAGCAAAGGCAGCGTAAGTTTGAAATCACGGATTCTCACAATAGTTGTATGTATTCAGATGTTAGGCTTTCCCTTGTCAGTTCGTCAAATCTTCTCAATTTTAGATCCAATAAGAGTTGTGGTTTTGATCCCAAGTGTAATGCTTCGATTTTATGGTGCTCTAAGTTTGGGGTTGGCATGATTGGTACCTGCGGGGGAAATCACCCCTCCACTCGATGACCAATGGATTGAGAAGAATTGTCTCGCGGGTTTTGTCATGAAGAGGAAAGATGTGTTAAGCCATAGTTGAAGAATCATTAGTGTGGAACCTAAGTCGTCGTCGAATTCAAAGGTGATCTGGGGTTGACGAGACAGATATAATCTGCGATCTCGGATCGAAGTTATGATCGATAAATCAAAAGTCACTACAATGGATAAATCGAAATCTTAACGAGATAAATCAAAAAAGTCTGATTAAATGAATAACTAATAATAATAATAAAAATCGTTATTGGACTTAGAGCTATATCTGTCACAGGCACCAGATATGAAACATTTAAATGCACGTCGCAGTGGGTTGACTTCACAAATGGGAAGGCGCCACGTGGTGGCCCGGGAGACAGGAACAGCAATACGAGCCGCCGTTTCAACGACACAAACCTTGTGCTCCATTATCATAACAATGGTCTGAAAATACTAGACACCGCGTGGACTCTGCGGACTGGATACTATATACAATGATAGGCTTCCCTCCGATCATATCTGTAAAGCAAATATGCGGAAGAAGTGTGACAAAGGTAAGCCTAAGCCTAAGCCTAAATCCCATGTCACTCTTCCCTTGATCAGAGCTAGATCCAGATATATGGCGTAATGGCTCTGGGAAACTGGTCGGCATTTGGAACGAACCTTGGCTGATTGATCCCCGTGTTCCGACAGTCCAAACCTCTCTTTTTCCAAGGTTTGGAATCAGCAAAGGTGAGCTCTCTTATGACCAACGATGGAATGTATTGGGATGCACAAGGGATAGAGCTCTGATTGAGAAAATTCTGCTGGGCCTTGGGGATGAAGACGACAAATATTGGTCTTGGCACCTGGAGAAAAGAGGAGATTGTTTAGTAAAAAGCAGCTACAGGTTTCTTCAATCCTCTAGAATAAATGACGGCAATTCAGAAGCAGTGGGTGGAAGATGATATGGAAACTTTCAGCAGCAGCAAAGATGGGAAAAACCTCCTTTGGAGAGCTGGAGCTGGCTTTCTTCCCACATTGGGTGGCTGCGGAAGACGTGTTCCCTCTGTCTATCAACGCGTCCAGAAAGGCCAACACTGTCAAGCTCGCCGACCACTCTACCACCGCCTCCGCCGCTGATTCCAACACCAAATCCTCTACCTCTACTGCTACTCTCTGATTGATCTCATCATGAATCTCCTTTTCTTCCTTATTGTGTTTGGCTTGTAGCTTTGACAGTACGTATGTTTCTGCTGCTTTTGAAGAAACGTAAGGGTGCAGTTATTCAGTGATCAGATCTTTTAGAAAGGATTGATTTAATATAGAGGGGTTTGAGTTTACCTATCAAAAGCCACCAGCCCACATCTTTTCATATATGAACTTCATATAAACACAAGCTTTTGATTCCTGTAGCAAGCATGAGTCCTGCCCGCTTCTCTGGTTATTACTTAACGGCCCATCATGTCACATTAAAAAAAAAAAAATCTCAATCTCAGCAAGCAGGGTTGTACAAGATCAGTGGAATTAGAACCAAGACCCAAAAAGTTATACTTATTCTATAAAACATGTTAAATTTTTTTCAGATTGTTAAATAGTTATTTATTCTATACAATATAATAGAAGAGTTTTTATAAACTGGTTTTACAAAATTGTTTTTTAGAACTCGTTTTTGAAATAGTTATCAAATAGAATCTGGATATATATGACCACATTTTGCATTAATTTTTTTTTTCTTATTTCAAATTTAGAAATATTAATAATAACTTTTTTTATATAATATACAAAATTTAAGGTTTTTAAAACTATTTAAAAGTTTTCGATATAAAAATCTAGTACTGATATCTCAAATTTAAAATTTCTAAAAGATCCCAAGAAATCTGATGTATTTTTACTATTTGCACAATATGTTTTGGGCACTATATATGGATGCATACTTAAAAATAAAAACAAGTACAAAATTTACTCACCTTTAAAGCTCTTTCCCTGTGCGAAAAAGGAAAAGGCAGAGGATGATGGTCTAGGAAACAAACAGAACATGCCTTGCTGATGAAGATGTTATCGATTCTAATTAAGAGTGAGATCAGTGCTTAATCCGTTGTCATCAAAATGCCGAAGAGGGTCGATGAACATTGTAGGATGATTTAATCCGTCATCTTTGGTATAGATAAGATCAATGGCACACTTTTCTACCTTGAAATGTGTACCACGAAATGAAGCCTTCAGCAATCTATAGTTATTTAGATAGTGCATCTCCTTGACACCAACCTTGGGGATAATAAGTCACCCACACTTGATCTGATACACCACCCTTATTGCAGCATCCACAAGAGGAATCCCAAAAAAGATCATCCACAATTCCGAATTGCTCATCGAGAAAACTCAGTTCACATTTTAAACTACAAGGAGATGGATCCTCACCCTTCAACTCATCCCCAGTTTTCTCCTCAAATCCATCAACTGGTATGTGAAAAGAGAACAAAGAAAATCCAAGTAAATCATTATCCTCGTACCAATTGAGAGGAAGTTGTATTATTACTTCATTTCCCATATTTTGATGCTTTATCCAGCCTTCATATTCTCTCCTTCCATCCATAAGAAGACTTATCCCCTTGCCGTCATATAAAGAACCTGGAATAACTCTATCAGATGAAGCAAACCCATGTTCAAAATCCTGCACAAAAGTAACAGGTAAGTCCCATGTTTGTAAGAGCAATTCCAATCGTGCTCCATTTTCAATTTCATCTCCGTAAATGGAGATTTTCACCCCAAAAACCATCTCCAACTGTGCTTCATTTTCATCTCTAAATTCGGAGATATGAATAATAAAACACCATTCATCCCTTCTCCATTTTTATAATAATAAAAAGTAAAAAAATAAACTATAAAATACTATTCACTAATTTTTTATAATATTTGGATATGTGAATAGTGATTTAAAGAAGAATTTAGAAATTTTTTGTTGGAGTAGGAAATGAAAATAGTGGGTTCCATCCTCTCCCAATATAGAAAATATGCTAATTTGGAGATAAAATAAAGATTTATGATTAGAGATGCCCTAAGAGGTCTGATTCATAGAAATTATACCTGAATATCTAATTTGAAGCAATTGAAGAGGGATTGCAATAACTCGGTTTGCCTCCCCTGCAGCAACAAATAAGGACAAGCATGTGCATCTATTTCTCGTAGACTTGATGGAAGCTTTGGAATTCTGCTTAGCCGCTTGCAGTGACTCATCTTAAGGATTTTGAGCTTAGAGAGGTTACTGATGTTAGGAGGTATCTTCCAAAAATTGTTCCCGCTTAGATTTAACACTTGCAGTGATGGTAGATGGAAAACATAATCGGCGACTCCTCCTTCCTCTAAGTTGCAGTAGCTTAAGTCTAATTCTTCCAATCCGTACAAACTGCAATCACCCCTCAGGATTGTACTATCCGTTATTTGATGTTCAAAATATCTCTTATGTGATCCCATCGGTAGGCTTTCCGGTCTAGGATTCTCAGATTGTGGGCTGCCAAGTTGTAGGAACTCACGTTCTTGATTCCCTAATTGTGGGAACGCGGGTTGTTGGTTCCCTAGCTGTGGAAACTCAGGTTCTAGGTTCCCTTGTTGTGGGAACTCAGGTTCTTCATTCCCTAGTTGTGGGAGCTCAACATCTTCATTCCCTACCTGTGGGAACTCGGGTTGTTGGTTCCCTAACTGTGGAAACTCAGGTTCTAGGTTCCCTTGTTGTGGGAACTCAGGTTCTTCATTCCCTAGTTGTGGGAGCTCAGCATCTTCATTCCCTACCTGTGGGAACTTGGGTTGTTGGTTCCCAAGCTGTAGAAACTCTGGTTCTAGGTTCCCTTCTTGCGGGAGCTCAGAATCTTCATTTCTTACTTGTGGGAACTTGGGTTTTTGTGGGAACTCAGATTTTGGGCTCTCGAGTAGGAAGTCAGGTCGGCTTCGGTCGCTAAATGTTGTATAGACTGAAAGATGATTGCATACATAGATTTTTGCTTTCTTTTTTGGAACCTTACAACTCTTCAGCGTACTGGGAAATCTGTTGAGATTTGAACAGTTATGGACGAGGAGCGTTTTAAGAGATTTCAAATTACAAATGCTCTGAGGAAGAGTCTCAAGGTTTTCACAATGTGCCAAATCCAAATACTGAATCTCTTTCAAATTCTCAATTGACCGTGGTAGATATCTTATACCCGTTCTGTCTAAATAAACCTCTCTTAAATTTTCCATCACATCCACAATTTCTGGAAAAGCCCTTAGTTTTGAGCAGCCAGTGCAACATAGAGTTTTAAGATGTTTCAATTTGTAGATGCCTGCTGGAATATTCTCAAGTTTTCTGCAACCTATTAGATTCAGACATAAAAATAACTAAATAAATAACGAATAATCTTGGGTTAAAACATACCTATTTCAGTAAATTACTGAACCTTAAGCAAGTTTGCACTACCTTTAACAGTTAGAATCTCCAAGTTTGGCATGCGAAATCAGAGTTTTAATGAGATGTTGTGAACCTTGACATTTAAGACCTTCAACTTTTCAAAACCTGTAACAAAGAAAGTTTGTTTTGAAATTGGAATTTCATCCACATTAGTGGCCACAATGCAAAGTTAAATTACTAATCATACCTTCTTATCCCAAAGGTTCTTTATACTGCTACTTTGCAAGCTGAGTTCAATTAGGTGCTCTGCATAAAAACTTGATGGCAAGGATTTCAATGGGTATCCATCCCAATGGAGATATCTTAAATCATAGTAAGGAAATGTGAAGTCTCCAAGAAGGTGCACTTTAGGAATGTGCACAAGTTTGCAATATTTCACCATAGAGTCATATAGATCATCATGATGGACTTTGAACAATCTAAGCCTCTTCATTCTTTTGAAAGCGTTGGTAGTGAATTGCATTTGCTTCGATGTAGACATGTCCAGGAAAATCCCTTCGATTGCTTCTGTCCCCTAAGAAAAGTAAAATTCTGAATAAGTGAAATAAAACCCAACTGACTAATGAAACTATATACAAGATAAATGAGTTCTATAGAACTTACTGTTCTTTTTGTTATCACATCATAGACATCCTCACCTTCCCATAGCCTGCTCCTTCTTCCAGGTTCTTTCAAGCATTGATTCCGGACAATTTCCCAACCCATATGTTGTATTAAATCATTCATATCCAATTTATTGTTCGAAACAGTTAAGAGACACTTATCAACAAGAACTCGAATTCCACTTTCCACATGGAAGTTGCAACCATCTAAAATTCTTGAAACAAAATCTTTGTCTTCTCCCTTAAAAAAACATGCTATATCAAGAAATATTTCCTTTTCTGTATCATCTAGTCCATCAAAACTTATTTGAAGGACATTCTGGATTTCCAAATGAAGTTTCTTTTCTAGTTTGCATAATGAGCTTTCCCATTCAGGTATTGTCTTGTTAAAAAGAAAGTTACCTAAAACTTTGAGTGCTAATGGAAGCCCTTTAGCACAGTCTATAGCACGATTCAAGAGATTATTGTAGCCATCTTTGGGAAGAATTTGCTTGAAGGCATGCCGACTGAAAAGCTCACTAGATTCTTCATAATTTAACTCCTTAACTTCATAAGTTTCATGCACTTCATGAACATCTAGCAAATGTTTGTCTCTAGTTGTTATGATGATTCTACTCCCTCGACAAAACCAATCATGCTTTCCAACTATGTATTCTAATTGGCATAAGTTATCCGCATCATCAACCACAATTAGAACCTTTTTTGAACGCAATCTAGCTTTTATCACACTGATTCCTTCATCAACATTATATATTTTCATATCTCTTCCTTTTAGGATATCATGAAGAAGTATTTTTTGTAACTGAAGCAGACCACAACAATTTTTAGTTTCTCTGGTATTTTCAAGAAAGCTAATACCATCAAATTGATATGAGAGACTATTACAAATGGCTTTAGCAATGGTAGTTTTACCAATTCCACCAATTAAAGTGATCGATCAATACGAACTACATTCGGCTCGTTGTTTATAAGTGATTTGAGTTTATCCAAATGAAGATTCATTCCGACTATGTTCTCACCCACATGCAAAATCTTACTGTTCAATCGTTTATGAATATCATTGGTAACTTTCTTAACAAACACGGATTCATATCTGCCAAATGTAAATTAAGGACAATATGGATGAGGATAAGAATGAGTTACAAAAGACAAATGGCTTTAATGTTGTTTGCTAAAGCTAAATAGGAGCAAAGTGAATATAAAACTTAAAGTATCAAAATATGTTAATTTAATTATAGAAGTTGAGTGTTTATTAAAGTCAAACATATTGCATTAAAGAAAACAAAACTTAAATTATGATATATGTTGGTTCCCGTTACTCAAATTATTCCAAAGGTTCAATATAAAGGTGCCTAATTTGCTTTTGTTTCAAGCTACCACTTTTCCCATGCCTTATGATGTTGAGCTTGGCTTCCTTTCACGATTTTTCATACACAAGTGATTTGCGTGGTTCCCTTTTCAATTTTCTTTGTCTCAACAATTCTATAAATTTAACAATTATTGTGTACGTTTTACCTCATGTTAGTATCCCTATTTTGCCTAAAGCAATGAGTACAGCTATGTGGAAGGTTGCACCAATTACTTCACTGAATATGAAACTAGAGTAAGGACAAGGACAAAAAAGATCTTATTAGAATAACATTAGTATTGTTCATAAATTTAAATAGGGGCAAATTGAATATAAATTTAAAAGGACCAAGAAATTATGAATTGAGGTTCTTAATATCAAGTATGCATGTTATAGGAAAAAGTAAATAGAAACTTTAAAATATGATATGTAGTAATATATGTTACTCAACTATTTCAAAGGTTCAAATGATATTACTACATTGCTCTTGTTTCAAGCTACCCATTTTGCCTTGATGTCTCCCAATCTAGTAGCATTTTTATTATTTTATTGTTGGAATTCAGCTTCATTTCACTATGTTTTTTTCATAAACAAGTTATTGTAAGATTCCCTTTAAATTTTATTGTCTCAATAATTCTATTAACATTTTTTTTTTATCGATAAAAGGCAAATATATTGAGAAAGAAACAACCAAAAGGTTCCAAAACATACGCGGAAATATGCAAAAGGAGCCTGGAGAGCAAAGAGACAGGAAGGGCCAGTACGGCAGAAGGCCAACCAACCTAGAGAAGAGAACTGAAAAAAAAACCAGAAAAACAAAACAAACTACCTACACCCCAATCAAGCCAAAAAATCCACCAATGAATTCGTGTTATCGACACTATGAATATTTGCCAACGACCATAACTTGCTCAAAAAGATAATTTTTGTCCTCTGATATGAGGTTGCCCTATTTTAAAACCACCATGTTCCTATTATGCCACCTGATCGAATAAACACTCTGCCGGGCACACGCAGAATTCGAAATTAAGCTATGTTTAGAAACGGAATTTTTAAGTCGCAAAAAATTAGAAACGGACCTCTGAAATTCCGTTCCCAAAATTTAGAAAGGAGCCTTTTTTGAAACGAGAATAATTAGAAACACAATTAAGTCGCTATTTGCAAATAGCTATGGAATTAAGCAGTTTGGCCAGTTTCTAATTCGCTTCTTTCTTGTAGTGGTACACTTGACCATATGTTTTACGTTTTTTTATCCATCGGAGCACCTTGCCAAGAGAGGAGCGTTTGAATAACCGAATCCGGAAAAACCCAACATGTTCCGACTATCGACAAGAAAAGGTCCCAGAGCATTCTAGCCTTTTTATAGTGAACTAAAAAATGGTTTATGTCCCCCTCATCCTCTTTGCAAAGGAAACGACGATTGGCGAGAGCTCTTCCTCGGCGTTTAAGCTGGTCCAGCGTGAGCACTTTTCCCTAGGAAGCCTCCCAAGCGAAGAAGCCAATTCTAGGCGAGAGCTCTATTAACAATTTCTTTTTTATCAATAAAGAGCAATATATTGACAAAAAAAAAAGTATACAAGGAGTATACAAAGATTATTAACTGAATAATTATAATGTAAAAATCCCAACAACTTAAAAGTAATTAAGAAAGTTAGAAAAAGGAAAAAGAAAAAAATGACTTTGATTAAGTTAGCAAGAATTATATAGCAAAGCTCGGAGAGAAGCTAAAATTTAAAAATATGTACATTTTTTAAGTAAAGTTTTTTTTATAGGCAAAAGATATGTATATTTTTTAAGTAAAGTTAATGTAGATGATTTTAAGTATTATATTTTATTGTAACTGAAGATCTTTTCTAAATCTGATTTAGGTAAAATTTTCTAATTCTTATAGTTGATTTATTCTCCTTAAATCATAAATTTCATAAATTGAAAATATTAAAAGTACATTGTTGTTAACCTAAAGAGAAAATTGTTAGGGGACATTTGGAAAACTTAGTGGTCATTCTTATTATTTTTGTATGACTTAGAAGTATTTCTGGTACTTGAAAAGTTAACAAGTTCATAAAAGTAAATGCATAATTATTAAGTCTAAATGAAAGAAAGTGCATCATTAATTCTCTCCTTTTCTTCTTTCCTTCTTATCTTTCTTCCTGTCGTTGGCAAAGCTTCAAGGGAGAGCAATGGTTAGAATAAAAAGTGAGTTCCACTCACTCTGTATCAAGTTGCTACACCAGAGAATCATGGTTTACTCTCACTAATGGATGGTGATGGCTAAGGTTTCCCTCCATGTGAATGGAAGATAAAGGATTGTCTAACTCTAAATCCTAAGAATGTTTACATATCAAATTCTACTCAAGGAATTACTATAATCATAGATTTTAGAATCATGAATCATTAAGATTATCCAATGAGACCTTTTTATCTAAAAACCAGAGATATCGTATGTCTATAGAGACCATCTGTAGTCAACTATGTAAACCACCAATTACCCAATTCATAGAGAATATATGATCCTCTTTATGCTTTTATTTAATAACATTGATTTTGAAATAAATGTATAAAATACTACCCTAATATTTGCATGCTAAATCATGAGAGGTGGAAATAGAGATTTTGTATAAAAGTTCCAACTAAATTCAAGGATCGCTAACTTGATCAATTCAATTAGTAGAATGATTAACGACTCAATGAGTTGATAATTGATGATTCACTATTAATGGGTGGTCTAAAGTGATAGTTATGGACGTTTGAAATTAGTTAAATTTGATGGACAATTGTTGGGTTTCATAAAGAATAATCAATTTTATGATAAGGAGACTGAATTGCTTGGAGATATAAATAATGTAATAAAGATGATAAACCAACTATAAATTGGTTAAGAGATGGGCAAGTATAGTAAATTTGTCTATAAAGGTGCTCTAGCATCAACAGTATGAGAAACAAGTAGCTTAGCTAGTTGACTACTTAATTTGTATGGTTGACAATTCGCAAATTTTAGGTTATCAGAAATGGTTGTGTCTACACATAATTAATTTAAAAGAAATTTGGGTAATTAGTTGAGAATTTACTAAATATTAGACTCCACATGTGGTTGGTAGAATTGCAACTTGGTAATACCACAACTAAAGAAAAAGGGGTTAAAATATGTGAAAGTAAAAAGTACATTTAGGACGATGGATGAAAAAATACTTAAGGGATGAGTAAACTGCTAGATTGGAGACATATCTATTGGATGAATGGTCCTAAAAGTGTAAGGAGGAAACATGAGGAAAATTTGGAGGACTATTGATAAGGAAGTAATGGTAGAGGAGCAGAAAGTTGAAGAATTATTAACTAGTTTATGAGGAATATAAAGAAGTTCTAATTTTGAAACCTTTTTTTTTTCTAAGAACTGGAAATTTATTATTCAATCTATTTTTTCAATGATGGTTGAATCATGAACAATGATTGAATTAAAAGCATAATGATTGATAACCTAAGAATTGTTACTGATGATGCCTTTTCAACCTAACTTGGCCGGAGCTGGTCGCCGTTGCTGAACTCGAGACAACTATGGGGTCCAACCGATGGCATTGCCGGATCGCTCCCGCCGGAGAGGAATATTGCAATGTCGGGTCCACTGGTCCGAGCGGCTCGTTCCTCGCAGGAGAAAAACAAAAGCAGGCTCTACAGGCTTCGCCGGCCATTCATGCCTAAGTCGATCTTGTCTCGAGAGAAGGAGAAAGAGTGTCCTCTTTGCTTAGTATCAAGGCCTCGTAATGAGCGTACCTTTCATCACACAAGCGCCTGATTATAATGTATAATATTCCCAATTTGAGGGTAGTAAGGATTCTTTCCTACTGATGGGATATTTATCAGCTTTATCGGATTTTAGAAAGAGATATTGAAGGAATAGTTTATTGAGAATTATCCTCCTTCCCCTTATCGTGAGATTTGATTGATTTGGCAGATAATATATATATCGAGAATTATCCTGCTTTTCCTTAAATTAGATTTAATTAAAGCATTTAGTTGGGATTCACAGATAATAAGTTATAGGGGATTATTCTACTTTCCTTATCGCGAAATCAACTGATTTGCAAGATATGCAAGGGCTTTCTCAATTATCCATAACCGGCCTTGGGCCGAGTGGACTGGCCTTTCTTTGGGCCACGCTAGCTTCGGGTGTTTTATGTGGCCCCGCTCCTTGGCCTAGTGAGCAGGGGCCTGGGCGCGCCCATTTTTCAAACCTCATCAAGTTGCCCCTCAGCCTTTGTGCACGGAAAAGGCAAGGGCACATAACGCTTTTTGTATCGTGTGATTTACGTGTCACCAGGCCGGATTAGCTAGGGCTTTGTTGTCGCCTTATGTCCGTGATAATGATGACCTTTCTCGGTTCTCGCGCCATTTCTTCCGTGAATATCCTCGACCGCTCATTTTGCATTCCTTTGAACCGAATTCGCCTTAAATCGAGCCCGAGTTGAGAATTTAAGCTCACAAACCGAAGTCGCTTAGGGCTTCGTGGGCTAGCTTCGTTCTCGAAATGACCATTCCTAGGCTGTACGACTTTTACCGAGGTCGCCATATGAAGTTGGTCGATCTACCTACCGACTTTGTATGAGCCGAATTGATTCCTCGGGTCGCATGACCGCTGGGCCGAGGTCACAATGCAAGTCGTTGTTCTCCATCGGCCGAAGGTTCGGGTTGGAATTGATTCCTAGGTTGCATGGCCCGTAAGGTTGAGTAGATGAACTCGTCCAAGTATCTCGTCACTCCATCAGCCGTACTTGCTTTTGGTCACTCTGATTTTTTACCGCATGGCCCGTGGCTGAGGATGGGGAAGAGCTCAGATGAATGACCGAGGAGAGCCTCGCCCATGTCGAGTGATGGGAAGAGCTCGCCACGAATAATCGAAGGTGAGCTCGCCCATGCTGTGTGATGGGAAGAGCCTCAGGATGAGGGGCCATCGAGCCGCGGCTGTGTAGCCATGGCGCATTGTCGGCGGCGATGTGGCCAAGTGGCGATCGAGCCGAGTGGCGGTGTAAATGAAAGTGGCGATTGACGAGGTGATGATCGAGCGAGTGGGCAATTGAGCCAGTGGCGATTGAGCCGAGTGGCGCGAAATGAGTGGCGACTGGAGCCGAGTGGTGATGTAGCCGAGTGGCGATTGAGCCGAGTGACGATTGAGCCGAGTGGCGATTGAGCCGAGTGGCGATTGAGCCGAGCGCCGACGTAGCCGAGGGGCCATTGAGCCGAGTGGCGATTGAGCCGAGTGGCGATTGAGCCAAGTGGCTACCGGAGCCGAGTGGCGTTTGTAGCCGAAAGTGGCGCATTGAGCCGAAGTGGCGGCGTAGCCGAAAAGTGGCGATTGAGCCGAGTGGCGCAGCCGAAAGCGGGCGATCGAGCCGAGTGGCGTTGTAGCCGAGTGGCGATCGAGCCGAGTGGCGTTGTAGCCGAGTGGCGATCGAGTCGAGTGGCGATCGAGCCTAGTAGCGATGTAGCCGAGGGGCAATTGAGCCGAGCGGCGATTGAGCCGAGCGGCGATTGAGCCGAGGGGCGATTGAGCCGAGTGGCGATGTAGCCGAGTGGCGATTGAGCCGAGTGGCGATGTAGCCGAGGGGCCATTGAGCCGAGTGGCGATGTAGCCGAGTGGCGATTGAGCCGAGTGGCGTTGGAGCCGAGTGGCGATTGAGCCGAGTGGCGATTGGATGCAGTGGCGATGCAGCGTAGGGGCTATCGAGCCGGTGGCGATTGAGCCGAGTGGCGCAGCCGAGCGTGAGATTGAGCGAGTGGCGATGTAGCCGAGGGCGATTGAGCCGAGCGCGCCAGAGCCGAGTAACGATTGAAATGAGTGGCGATGTACTCGAAGGACAGCCGAAGGGCGATTGAGCCAGCGCGATGTAGCCGAGTGGCGATTGAGCCGAAAGGGCGATGAGCCGGCGGCGCATTGAGCCGCCGACCCGACTCCTCGTAGCGTGACTCCTCGCCCGGAGCTGACAACTCGCAAAGTGAACTGCCGAGCGCAGCCTGGCCCACGGTATCACGGGGAAGAGCTCGCCAAAGGCGTAACTCAGGAGAGCTCGCTATTAGGACCGCTTGCGAAGGCTCATCACGCGAGTAGCAATGCCATGCTGACCATGGGAAGAGGGCTCCCACAATGGAAATAGTAAGCGGTAAGAGCCAATCCATCCAAGGGGCAAAGTGGAAGGGCCTGGGCCAGCCGAACAGCTGGGAACTCGTCCATATCGAGGGAAGAGCTTCGTCAGTAGGAGGGAGCCCGTCCTGGGTCTGGCTGTGCAGCGTGAAGGGCTCGCCAATAGGAGTTGCCTGGAGGAACTCACAAATAGAGCCATATTGGGAAGTACTCACGTAGACTGCTGCGAGAGCTCGTCCATGTAAATAATAGCCTGCCGTAGAGCCAGTTGGGAAGGAGCTCAAGTAAAATGTCAGAAGAGCTTCGCCCATGTAAATACAGAGCTCGCCGATGTAGCTGTCGGGAGGAGCTCACAGATCGCTGTAAGAGCTCTGCTCCATGCAAATAGTAGGAGCTCAAGTGGAGCCGCTTGAGTGAGCCTGCCGTAGACTCGCTGTAAGAGCTCGTCCATGTAAATAATAGAGCTCGTCAGACAGCCGCTGGGAAGGAGCTCACAAATAAACCGTGTAAGAGCTCGTCCATGTAAATACAGGAGCTCGCCAAGCAGAGCCGTTTGGGCGGAGCCTGGCCGTGCAGATCATGTAAGAGCTCGTCTGCAGATAATAGGAAACGCCAAGTAGAGGTGTCGAAGAGCTCGCCAGGAAGACTCATTGTAAGAGCTCGCCCGTGTAGATAATAGAAGCTCACAAGTAGAGGCTGCCGGGAAGAGCTCGCCGGGAAGACTATTGTAAGAGCTCGGTCCAGATAATAGGTGAAGCTCGTCAAGTAGAGCCGTTGAAGAGCCTGCCGTAGACTCAAGCAAAGAGCTCGTCCATGTAGATAATAGGAGCTCAAGCTACAGAGCCGCTGGGAAGAGCCTGGGCCAGAAGATTGTTGTAAGAGCTCGTCCGTGTAGATAACAGGAGCTCGCTTAGAAAATATGGGGAAGAGCTCACGCAAGACCGTTGTAAGAGCTCGTCCGTGTAGATAATGTAGCTTTCCTCGTCAAGTAGAGCCATTTGGGAAGAGCTCGCCGTGCAGACTGTCAGAAGAGCTCATCATGTAGATAATAGGAGCTCGTCAAGTGTATTGCCTGAAGAGCTCAAGCCAGAAGATCACTGTAAGAGTCAGTTCCTCAGATACAGGAGCTCACAAGTAGAGCTGTTGGGAGGAGCTCGTCAGATAGACTGTTGTAAGAGCTCGCCCATGTAAATAGGAGCCTGCTGGCAGAGCCGTTTGAGGAGCTCACGTAGACTGTCAGAAGAGCTCGTCCGTAAATACAGGAAATTTCGCGACAGAGCCGCCGAGGAGCCTGGCCAGGTAGATCGCAGCGAGTTTCCGCTCCATAAATAATAGGAGCTCAGCCAAGTAGAGCCGCTTGGAGTGGAGCCTGCCGTAGATCGTTGTAAGAGTCAACATGTAAATAATAGGAGCCTGCCAAGTGTGAGTCGCTTGGAGGAGCCTGCGCAGGGACCGGGCTGTGCAGCCTCGCCCATGTAAATAGGTGAGGGAAGGAGCCCGTCTGCTTGGAGTCCAATGAAGGGCTTGTCAATGTGGGGCCAGTAGGGGCTCGGGCCCATCCGGAAGCCGGTGGGACGAGCCTCATGCCAATATGAATTGCACGATGGAGCCCGGCTCGTCTCGGGAGGCCGGCGGGCTTCGCTACCGTGGAATAAGTAGGCTCGCCCATCTCGAGCGAGGGACAGCCTCGCCACTGTGGAATCAGACAAGGAGCCTGGCTCGGTCTGAGCGCAGCCGGCGGCTCGCCACTGCGGAATAGGGCTCGCATATTCGAAGCCGAGGGACAAGCCTCGCAATATGAACTGTAAAGAAGGAGCCCGTCTGGCTCTGAGTGCAACAAGGGCTCGCCATCAGAATAGTAGCTCGTCATTCGAAGCCGAGGGACGAGCCTGGCTACTACGTAATGGTAAGAAGGAGCCCGCCTGTCCGGAGTGCAAATGGCGCTCGCCATCAGGCCAGTAGGGGCTCGCCCATCCGAGCTGGTGGGAGGAGCCTTGTCAATATGAATCAAGAAGGAGCCCGCCTGCTCGAGCGCAATGGCTACTCTGGCCGCGTACGGGCTCGCTATTCGGCCGGCGACGAGCCTCGCCACATGAATGTGGTAAGAAGGAGCCCGTCTGTCTGGAGTGCAGCGAAGGGCTCGTCACTGTGAATAGTAGGGGCTCGTCCATCTGAGTTGAGGGAGGAGCCTTGTCAATATGAATTGTAAGAAGGAGCCCGTCTGTCTGGAGTGCAGCGAAGGGCTCGCCATCACAGTAGGGCTCGCCCATCTCGAAATGAGGAGCCTTGTCACGCGAATTAAAGGGCGGAGCCCGTCTGCTCTGGAGCGCACAAGGGCTTGGCCACCGTGGAATAGTAGGGCTCGCTATTTCGAGTTGAGGGACGAAGCTCGCAATATGAATGGTAAGAAGGGAGCCTGGCTCGGTCTCGTGAGTGCGTAGAAGGCTCGCCACTGGACGTAGGCTCGCCCATCCGAAGCCGGCGAGAGCCTTGTCAATATGGATTGTAAGAACGAGCCCATTCGTTCGAGCGCAATGTAAGGGCTTCGCCATCGACAGTAGCTCGCCATTCCAGCCGAGGGATCATCTCGCCAATATGAATGGTGTAAGAAGGGAGCCCGCCTGGTTCGAGCAAGGGCTCGCCATCAGAATAAAGTAGGCCGCCCATCCGAAGCCGAGGGAGGAGCCCGGTCAATATGAATTGTAAGAAGGAGCCTGTCATGGAGCGCGAATTAAGGGCTTCGCCACGTAGGGAATAGTATGGGCTCGCTATTCGGGAAATGAGGGACGAGCTCACAATATGAATGGTAAGAAGGAGCCCGTCTGTCTCTGTGAGCGCAAATGGGCGGTTTGGGCCACTCGTGAATAGTGGCTCGTCATTATGAGTCGAGGGCTCCAGCCTCGTCGATACGAATTACTCGCTCCCGGCGCTGTGGCCTCGTGGCGCCTGCCTAAGGGCGGCGTGTTTTGAGGGCGATGAGCCGGCGGCGATGAAGCCGAGTGGGTGATGTAGCCGAGCTGGATGAAGCCGAGCGGGCGACGGGGCCCTCGAGCTAGTCCGACTCGAGTGCGCGGCCTATACTGGTAGGTGAGCTCGCCAAAGTGAGCAGAGCGGCCCGCGCCGAGGCCGAAAGTGGCGATGTAGCCCGAAATGGTCCGACTCCCAGGCAGCCGCGGCCTCAGGCGGAGTAGGTGAGCTCAAGGTGAGCGCCGCGGCTCCGCGCCGAGGCCGAGGGCGCGTAGCCTCGAGCCGTCTCGACTCCCGAGGCGCTGCGGGTCTGTGGCGGAGCAGGTGAGCCTGGCCAAAGTGAGCGCCGTGGCTCCGCGCCGAGGCCGAGTGGCGATGTAGCCTCGAGCTGGTCCGACCCGAGGCGCTGCGGCCTCGTATGAGCGTGGCTCGCTAAGGTAGCGCTGCGGGCTCGCGCCGAGGCCGGAGCGGGCGTATGTAGCCCGAGCCGGGCCCATTCCCGGTGCGCCGCGGGCCTGCGCGGTAGTGAGCTCGCCAAAGTGAGCAGCTGCGGGCTCGGGCGCCGAGGCCGAGTGGCGGCGTAGCCCAGCCGGCCCGACCCCCGAGGCGCTGCGGCCCAGGGCGGTAGTGAGCTCGCCAAAGTGAGCAACGCGGGTTCGCGCCAGGCCGAGGGCGATGTAGCTCGAGCTGGTCTCGACCCCCAGGCGCTGCGGCTCGTGGCGGAGCAGGAGTTTGCCAAGGTGGAGCGCTGCGGGCTCGGGCGCCGAGGCCGAGTGGCGGCGTAGCCTGAGCCGGGTTCGACTCGGTGCGCTGCGGGGCTCAGGCGGCAGTGAGCTCGCCGCGGAGCAGCGTGGCTCGCGCCGAGGCCGGTATGGCGTAGCTCGAGCCGTCTTACTCCCGGTGCAAAGGGTGGGCCTCGTGGCGGGAGGTGAGCCTGGGCTGGGCGTGAGCAACGTGGCTCCGGCGCCGAGGCCGAGTGGCGAGCAGCTCGAGCCGGGTTCGACTCGGTGCGCCGTGGCCTCAGCGGGAGTAGGTGAGCTCGCCAAGGTGAGCGCTGTGGCCCGGCGCCCGAGGCGCGGCGGCGAGCCGAGCCGGGTCTCGACCCGAGGCGGGCCGCGGCCTCAGGCGGAGTAGAGCTCACAAAGTGGAGCAGCTGCGGGCTCGCGCCGAGGCCGAAAGTGGCGGCGTAGCCCGAGCCGTCTTACCCCGAGGCGCCGCGGGCCTCGCGGCGGAGTAGGTGAGCTCGCTGGCGTGAGCAACGTGGCTCCGCACCGAGGTCGAGGGCGATGTAGCCCGAAATGGTCCGACTCGAGGCAACAGCGGTCAGGTGTACTGGCCAAAGTGAGCAATCGTGGCCCGGCGCCAGTGGCCGGTGGCTAGAGGTGGGGGCATTTCTTCTTTCGCGACGCGCCCCGACGTTGCTTCGCTCCTACCGCAGGGCTAATCGGGGTCCGCACTCCCGGATCGGCCGACTCGCTTCGCTTTGACGCCACGCGGGATGTCAACGAGTCAGTTTTTCATGGAGGAAGGTCCTGGTCTTCCCGGGTCTGTCGTATCTCCCGTGGATGTTGCAACTGTCTGGTAAGTTGTTCCAATTCTTCTATGAGGCGTTGATTGACGAGACGAAGCGCTTCCACTTCGCTGTATCGCTCAGACGGCTCACGCCCTAGGAAGTCGCTATCATGCCGTCGTAATCCCAGATCCTCGGCGGATCGGTGCCGCTTCCGCCATGGTTCAGCCGATACGATCGGTGAATCGAAATCGGGCTTATATTTCCAGGTGGTAAGAATGGGGGCCGTTTCACGTGACGGCGCCAACTGATGATGCCTTTCTCAACCGGAACTCGGGCCGAGCGTGGTTTGGTCGCCGGGTCAACCGAGATGTTTATGGGTCCAACCGATGGTCGCTTCTGACCGCCCGGGCCGGAGAGGAATATTGCAATGCCGTCCATCGGTCCAGCGCCGCCGTTCTCTAAGGAGAAAACAAAGAAAAGGCCGGCGAGGGCTACCGGCCGCTCCGATGCCTAAGTCGATCTCGTCTGGAGTAAGGGAGAAAGAGTGTCCCTTTGCTTAAGATCGCGCCCCAATGAGCCGTATCTTCACCGCAAGCGCCCCAGATTTATAATGATAATATTCCCAATTTGAGGGTAGGCGATTCTTTCCTAATGGACGCATATTTATCGCTTTTATCGGATTTTTTTTTAGAAAGAGATATCAAGGAATAGCTTATCGGTAATTATCCTCCTTCCCTTATCGTGAGATTTGATTGACTTGGTGATATGAGAGCAATATTGAGAATTATCCCGCTTTCCTAATGAGATTTAATTAAAGATTTAGTTAGATTCACGCGATAATAAGTTATGGGGATTATTCTACTTTCCTATCACGAAATTCAACTGACCTGCAGATATGGGCTTCAATTATCCATAACTCGCCTTGGGCCGAGTGGACCTGCCTTTCTTTGGGCCGACGCTGTGGCTCTGTTTTATGTACCGCTTCCTCGGGGCCTAGTGAGTAGCTCCGCGCCTATTTTTCAAACCTCACGCTACTCATCGCGGGAATCCAATTGCTTTTTTCATTAGAACTAACTTGATATACATCATGATCAACTTGGAGAATACTGTGCACTAAAAAGGCACCACAATAATCGACTTGAAAACACATAGAGTCCTTAAAGAAAATGAATAAGGTAAATCAGGGTAACAGACCCTAAATGAGGAGAAATACCTACAAAATTATATGAAGATTAAGGATATTTTGTTGATCATGTTTGAAGTGGATCTTACGTATCTGACTGTTTTGAATTGGTTGGTGTTGTCATGTTAATTTTGATATTATTGCATATATGAATTCGGTTGATGTATTTATAGTTCGAAAAATGTGTAAATTCATTGTGTATAAGAATTTAAGTTTCAATTATGAATACATTTCTAAGGTTTAAAATTTCAAATATTTGAGAACATATGGAAACGAGAAAATTTCAGGGGTCAAGGGCAGGTGGGCCACATAAAGTGTCATCAAGTTGAGTTGCACGTGATTTCTTTTATCGTAAGGTATGCAACTTAAGTTGTGCGTAGGTGTGGGTGAGGTGGAATTTTAGTGACACGTTTTCAATGCCAATAATCAATTATCCCTGTTTGAATTCATAAAAAATAATTTCAAAACCTAATTTTTTAAATTTTAGTTATAAATTGATGGTTTTACTGCCTTATATTTTTTATTTTCTTTATTATTGTTATTTTTACAAAGAGCTCGTCCAAGTAAAATCATCAAAGATCAAGCTTCTAAAATGAAATAATTACATTAAGTATTGGTGATATGAAACAACAAAATGTCGCTTCTTATTTTCAAATTTAAGACTTCCAAAAATGGTTTCTTTCCATATAAAGTTTAGCATAATAATGTCCATAGACAAGACAGATCTAGACTTTCCAATTCCAGATCTGAAATATTTCAAATGGGAATTTTGGGTTAAAACATTTAAAGTTCTTTAATCACATGATGTTTTAAAATTATGGGTTGCATGATCCTTATTCATATTTCATACCATAGTTTCAGATAGTGGGGCATGACAGATGTTAATAAGGCAATCTACTAACATACAGAAGTTATGACAATTCGATAGCCGTTAGTCATAACTCTCCCTATATCATATTCAACAAAAGAAGATAGTAAATGAAAATTGATATAACAGAGAATAAAATACAATATTACATTTTGTCACTATTTTTATGAGTTTTCTCTTAGGTTCCATCGGGCCTGGCCGACCGCCTTACTGCCTTGCATATCTTAGCCTGTGGATCTAACCCACGGTCCTTGTATTATGTGGACCTAGGACTGGTGAGCTTGGTAAGTCCCGGACGAGTGGGTCCAAGAGCCAAGAATTAAAATTAAATTTTTTTTTCTAAACCCCTCCTTCTAGCTTAAAATTTAATACAACAACTAAATTACACATTTATTTGAGTTATATAATAAACTTTTAATAAAATATATATTATAAATAGAGTTATATTATGTGTTTTGTTTTTAAAAAGAAAAGATATAGAGTGGGCCCAACTGGCCTGCTGAGCCTAAAACCCTATCCTAACATCATATATATAATCCATGTTAATCTAGAACAACCGATATAATAATCAAAGGAGAGCATAGGGAGGTATACAAATTTGACTTCAATATTTTGTAAATCCAACATGAGCATTAAGATAAATAGGAGACGTTTATTGTCTCTCTGAAATGCCACCTTTGCCCACTCAATCCATTACATGTTTAACATAAGCTACCAACAATAACATCCATCTATTCTAGAAATTGTTATATTTTTTCACGAGACTGATAGCTCATGGATAATGTTATTGTTATTGTTGTTTTAATTGCAGTGAAGAATAACCAAAAATGAAGAGAAAACTTTAAATGGAAAATGAGGAGAAATCTTTAAATGAAAAATAAGGAGAGGAGAATTATAACTACCCATGCTCCAGATGCCAACCAGCGATATTGCTTGCTTCCTTTAAGGCATTTTTCCATCTATCTGTCTTTTCCTTATTTTGCTTTTCAAGATTAACAAACGCTTCAAAACTGGTTGCTTTCCGTACATCGATGGATCTACATGGTAGAAGATTGAATAATTGTTTGCCCGCTTTCTTCACACACTCAAAGGGATCTTGACCCGCTCATCCAACACCATGTTGAATGAGCACACCTTCGAGAAACGACTACGCAAAAATCTTGACTCTTCAATAGATTTCCCAAGAGTTGTGGCGCAATCTCACTTCCTTTCGATTTCTTCATCATCTCTCGAAGGCTACACTCTTTCGCTAAAGCAAAGAAAGAGATGATCTGTGAAATTCTTTCGAGTGTCTTCACCTTCAAACTCAAGAAACATCGTATTTCCAATAGGGAATCGAAGCCGGCACGGTTAAGAAGAAGAGCGGTGTTTGAATGCTTGAGGGCTTAATGTTAAGTTGCTTCTGCCACAAAATAGCAAGAAAATTAAGAGCTGATCATATTTCAGCCTGTGAGGAGGAATAAATAAAGGGAGTGGTGGCCCACCCTAAGTGTCGGCCATTCGTAATTCGAGTTCTTAAGAAAGAAATTATTTATTTTTAATAAAAAATTAAAACGTTGATGGGAATTGGAAACTTTTACATTATTTATAACAAAGTAATCTCTGTAGGAAAAAGTAAAAAATTATATTTCTATAATTAAGTTCCTTCCCTATATACTTTTTTTCGTTGTTCTTAAAAATTTCAGAGAACATTATTTTTTTTAATTTAATTTTCTGTTGCTGCTATGGAGTCAATCAAAGTCACAACGATCTACATCATTCGGGCTTTAAATGTAACATTCATTAAATGAGATCAAAATCAAAATAAGCCTAATTGACTCCACAAGATAAAAAACATGAAGACAAAACGTTCAGTATATAGAGCTGAGATCGATACGAGTCATGCCTCATGCATCACAAACCCAGTATCCAGAAATTAATAAGACAATAAGTAAAGAATGGAACAGAGAGGAAACATGAGAACCAAAACTATTACCAAAAGCCCTATATAGTCCACCCTCTTTAGCCTTCTTCTCACAGTCTTCCACAATCTTTGTGATTCTTCTCCTTGCTTTCTCCCCTCTTCTCTATTATTTTTTTCTCTTTTTCCCAATGATGGCTGCCTCCCTACGCTACTTTTTCCCAAAAAACCTCTAGTTGCCCTTCTCACCAAGACTAGCTTTCTTTTTATACTACTTCAAAATGAGACCCTAAAATCAAGGTCACCACATTTCTCCAAGCGTCAAACATCAACTGGCTTTAAAAAAACTTTTAAAAAAAACCAGCTCATAGATTCCCAATAGCGCAAAGAGTTATAAGAGCCCCAAAGCAATATAGGGGCCTACAGTATCATACTCGAGTATTAAAAACCATAATTCTAGGATGTCAAATGCTTGCCCAAATAGCCCCAAAGCAATATGGGGGTCTACAGCATCATACTATAATATTAAAAACCATGATTCTAGGATGTCAAATTCTTGCCCAAATAGAATTTTGAAGATTATTCTTTCTCCCTGTGCATGTCAATTATTTTAAAATCTTAACACCTATATTTCACGAATTTCTATGGTATAAATCTCTAGTACGTGAATAAGCAATAAAAGCGAATAATATTCATACAAAGAAAATTAAAAATGATAAGTTAATTTTTATTTTTTAACAAAGAAATTCGAGGTATAAATCTAAAAAAATGTTATTGGGATACGTATGAATGAGGAATGAGGATACTTTTGATGAAACCAATTTCACCGTACATATAAAAACACATAAAATCATTGTGATGTTATAAAAACAAATTAAACAAAAGGATAACTATATGTTAATATTTAATTTCAAAATTTTGTCTTATTAATTTATTACAAAATAAAATCTCATTTTTACTTCCATTAGATCTGGGAGGCTTTATTATCTCTTTTGCAAACTTCATCATACATTTCTAAAACTTCCTTGGAAATGTTTAAGCACCTAAGGATCGAATGATAAACTGACTTTTGATCGATTTTAGTACAAAATATGTACTCAACGGTAGGTTTTTTAATACCTAGCTCGTATATCTATATATATATATAGAGAGAGAGAGATAGATAACGAAAAAAGAAACTAACTCCTAATTTACAACCATGAAAAGGTACTAGATCAGTCATACAAATATTATAATTACTTTCCTAAAACAATTTCAAATAGGGACTGAACGCATCCTTCCAACACTCTTTTCAAGTTGGACCATAGATATCAATCATGTCTAACTTGGATAAGTGTTCTTCAAATATGAGTTGTGGTAAGTCTTTGGTTAAGAAATCTGCTAGTTGTCCCTTGGATGTAATATAGGGCAAACACACAAGCTCTTCTTCAATCTTCTCTTTAATGAAATGTCTATCTACTTTTATGTGTTTGGTAAGGTCATGGTGAGTTGGATTGTGAGTAATACTCATTGCTAACTTCTTGTCACAGTACAACAGCATAGGATTCTCATTTTGAAGAGAAGCCTCATACATGATTCTTTTTAATCATAGAAGTTCACATATTCCGTATGCAAGAGCTTAAAGTTCAACCTCAACGTTGCTTCTTGCTACAACTGGTTGCTTTTTACTCCTCCAAGTCACTAGGTTACCTTATATAAATGTACAATACCTAGTAGTAGACCTTCTATCACTAGCTGACCCAACCCAATCAACATCAGTGAATGCCTCTATCTTCCTTGAATCATTTTTTTTAAAGAAGTCCTTTCTCGGGGGTTCTGTGGCACCCCAAAATTCGAGGGTCCATTGATCACCCATCAACCCGTGGAAAACCTGTGGATATCGTGTAACTCAATACCACACTATTGAGTCCCATTTACCAGGATCCATAATTTTACCAAAACCGGACAAAGTCTCCTTCTTACGGGTAGCCCTACCCAAAACCAAGCCTGTATAATGTACAAAACTGCAGGAAAACAGCACATGCCAAGAAGTCCTGAGTTCGCCTAAACGAGGCAGAGCCTAAGTATGCAGGACGACCAATACATAAAAAATCCATATTAGTTCAAATACAACTCTTTTGCATAAAATTACATGCCAAAACTAGTTTGTTCCACAAAAAAAGTTACAAAAGGAATTATAAAAGCCACAAGTTGGCTTTCTTCACCCTTGCGGCCTCGGATGAGAGCTGTCCACTAGTGTATATCTCGCGCCTGAAATGTTTTCCCCATATAGAGTGAGTCACGCCCAGTAGAGTAATTCCTACAGAGGCTACTCCCCACCTAAGTGCACATGCAATGTTCACACTCGACAATTCACATTCACGTCAACATTCCAAGTAAGAATATGCAAATTCTAGATTTGAATTCTACATGTCATGCTATGAAATGAGATGAGACTCACTCATGCACCATTCCCAAATCTCGTTAGCGCCCCAAATCTCGGGTCTCAAGACCGTCCACAACTCCGCGGAACATTGGTGGAATGCTCTGCAACCCACATTATTTAAAACGGCAAGTGTAGTCTTCCTCAGACGGGAGCTCTACCCGGGATACATAACCTGTCCTAACATCAATCACATGAGTAAAAATGATCTCTTGGGCCCCTACATTTATACTCACAACATACATCCCAACTATCCAATATAATCCATAACATGAGTAAAACGGCCACTTGGGCCCATAAAACCATACTCATAAACATATCAACTATGTACCATAGTTACAAGAGTTAATTATTTACTCTTACACCACATATATTAAAATTCTAGAATTCTAATACATGTATACAAAATGAAGCCAAAGCCACAACCCTGGGCTTTCTTCTAAAGCGACTTATGACGGCAGCCGTCTCGTGTGCTCCCAGACCGAAAAACAGGTTCCTCTACAGGTGAGCTAATGTCTGCAGTGGAATCACCCTAAACGGCTACTCTCCACCTAAGTGCATATGCAATGCTCCAAAGTAAACACACATTCAAGCAAATGCATGATCCTACTTGAATGTCTGATTGATAAACTCATACCCCGAGTCCTCACCGACTCCCTCACACTTGCCTAAGTCACGTATGAGAAAAATATTTTCAACAAAGATATTTGTTTGTATTTGTGGACTACCCTCCGATATATGTAGTGGACCGTCTCCGATGTTATATTTAGTGGAATACCCTCCGGGGCCGATTCCGACTATTGATATTTTATATGGACTACCCTCCGATGTTTATCAATTGGGCCGACTCCGACGATTGATATTTTATATGGACTACCCTCCGATAATTATTATTTAGTCAACCTCTCCGAACCATTCTCTCGAGAATCACCTCATGCACTCACTCCTATTGCCTAGGTGCTCCCAAAGGCATATGGAATGCATGATGCCAATTCCATTACAATTCTATAACACATGCAAATATATATAATCATGCATATTCACATAATTTAAATCAATAAATATGTTATGTAATTCTCACATTCCATTACACCAAAAAATTAGCTCACTGAGCCTAATCATCAAACACGTGCAATTCGACTAGCTCATCCAACCAAACACATTTTTCGTGACAAACATTAGTTTCGTGTCACTATTCATATAAATAGTAAAACCCTCTGCTTACTGCTCGTCCACTCATCAATCATTCCGCTCACTTTAGAACACGAATTTCACAGCCATTCCCGCCTTATACACATCAAAGCATGCATTAACACATAAATGCAATAAACTAGCAACCTGTAACAGCCCTCGTGACAAGCCACGGACTGTCCACATGGGTTTCTAAAATTTTCCACCTCGCCCAAGCTTGAACCAATCAAACAGCTGACCTCACGGCCTCATCCAACTCAAACATTGCAAATATACTTAAACAAAGTGTAAACCCAAGTAGGAAGAAACCCCACCATGGAGTTTGTCGAAACTCCCAACCGGTGCCCACACATAGTCTCGATGCTATAGAGCAAACTTTCCTTCAGCCTCGAAGAATTTCACGGCCTGATGTCTGTGAACTTAGAGAGAAGGAAGACACTCTCTCTAAAAGTATGGAAATCGTCTATCAGATCCGCATTCCCCTCTCCCACGCTTTGGTCTTCGTCTAATCAAGCAAGCACAATCACTATCGTTTCGTTTTTCTAACTCCAAACAATTCCAAATGACATTTATGTCCTCCTTTTCCGGGCTTTGATACACCCCGCACTATCTCACCGCCCATTTCATCATTTCACTCATGCCACTTATGGCACATGAGTACGTGTTATATGTGACTTTTGTCACATCGAATATCGCTTACTAGACCGAATTGCGATATGTCTCAAAACGTACTAACTCCGACCGCCTTGGAATTCGACTAAATTCGACGTGGCTAGCTATATTTTCGCGATGATTCCAATGGTGAAATCATGGTCATCCGAGATCTAGAGAATAAATTGATTTTAATCGAAATTACGATTTATTCTTCCGTAAATTGAATTTCTTTGTCTTACAAAATCTTTACTGACTCTCATCACACAATGCAATGTCAATGTAATAAATTATTGTGAATTCCATCCACAATCACTTTATAAACAAAAACCATGTGTCTTTATGGGCAGCAAATTTTTGGAATCACACCACAAACTCCGCACGCCTTGCTAAACTTTTTAGACTTTCATCGTCGGAGTGTATGAACCAGTAATCGGGCATTTCACCTAAGGGAGTGTCTATCCCTTCTTGCCATTACATGACACAAGTTTTTCCATGTCATGCAACTATACGACTCTTTTGAACTTCGTCCAACGGTATCGAGCCCACTTATCAATCACCAAATATGGTGGTTGATCTCAACTATGCACTCACACCCATGAAATGCGATGTCCCTATGCATATGCAATGTAATGCACCATTGCATGTCAATGTCATGTTACATGTGTAATGAATGCCACATGGACAATTTAAACTACACAATCCATCATGTGTCATGGACAATCGTATCATATGCATATAATTTCCAAATAAACACTCATTCCAATGTCAATATATTAAAAACACATATATCAACATTTTATCAAACAACAACAACAAAACATGTTATTACAAAATCAAGAAATAAGACTCTTAACCCTCAAGGCCAACAGACATATAAATGCCCAAAGCAAAACATCCCACAAAACAACCCTAAACGACCCCCTTAAACGTTCCCAAATGTACCTCCCTTAAACAAGGGCATAAAATCGGCCCTCAAACAAAGCCCTAATGGGGCCTAGATTTTTAATCCAAACACACCCTAAAACAATGCTTTGAACATGTCATAAACAATCACAAATCAACCCATAAAACCAACCACAAAAGGTCAAAAAACGACCATAAAACTGTTTTTAAACAGTCCAAACAACCCCTTAGGACATCTACATACAATCCCCCTAAAATCAGCCCAAATGATATAAATAAAACCAAAGTAGGAAGAATCCCCACCTCTTGAAGAGTACTAGAAAAGGTAGGAGGCCTCAAGAACACCTCCTAAGTCTAAAACCTTTGATTTCTCCAAATCTCCTTGTTTGGATCTTCGGTGAAGCTCTTCGTTTTTGGTACACACACATAGCCTTCTTCGAGGTGATGAACTTTAGTTCTTGGCTCGACGAATTCTAACCTGACGAACTCGAGATCGCTAGTTAAGCCCTGACTTCTCTTCTCTCCCTCCCTCCCTCTCTCCCACGGCCAAACCAGAAAATGAGCTATTTTCCTCTCAAAAATCTGATTTTGTTCTAACATTATCTTAAGTCTTAAAGACTTGGCCCACATCGCGTCACATGTCCACGACTCTTTCGGGTCCGTTCTTGCCCCAAAGCGATCTATTCATTCCCGATTTAAGTTCAAATTATTTTATATGAAATTTATTTAAATTATTTTCCAACTCTCATAATTTTCCTAAAAATCCCATTTTTTGGGGTCACTAGACACCCGTCGCTTCAAAAAAGTGAAAAATCTGACTATCTCAGAATCCGACGAAATTCGTCTAGGTAACTGGATTTCACGAGACGAATCTAACGGTGAGGTCCATTTTGTCATATGAGATATAGAAAATCTGTGCTCAGAACCCATAACAGCTTAATTTACCGTTTTGCCATTTTTGGAAAAATTCAAATTTACCTGTGTTTTACATTCCTCGAGGTAATCTCAAAATACAGTGAATTGTCTTAAATGTTCCTTATATACTATGCAGAATTGCTAACCACACTTACGATATAGGCATTATTGGTTCTGTATGAGCTAGGTAAATTGAACTACTCACTAAACCTTTCTTTATATCTTCCTTTATCAACAGGGACCTCTCCCTTCTTATACCCCAGCTTGTGATTCTCTTCAATTGGGGTATCTGTTGGTTTACTTTCCAAAAAACTTGTCTCTCTAAGCAAGTCAATGATATATTTCCTTTGTGACACATAAATCCCATTTTTTTTATCTTGCAACTTCCATACCAAGAAAGTACTTCATAGGTCCAAGATCTTTGATTTCAAATTCTTTGGCTAGAACCTTCTTCAGTCTTTCTCTTTTAGTTGTATCATCCCTTGTAAGTAGAATATCACCAACTTACACAAGTAGGACTAAGATCTTCTCATCTTGAGACATCCTAAACAATGTATGATCACTTTGAGTTGTAGCCATGTTTCTTCACCGTCTTTGAAAAACGATCAAACCAAGCTCTAGGAGATTGTTTCAATCCACACATGGATTTTTTTAGTTTGAAAACAATATCAATACCATATGCATCTTCAAAACCAGGGGGAGTGTCCATAAAAAGTTCATCTTCCAATTCCCTATTCAGAAAGACATTCTTGATGTCCAATTTTAAAATCTTCCAATCTCAATTAGCTGCAACATAGAGAAGAACACGAATAGTATTGAGCTTTGCTACCAGGGCACATATTTCTTGGTAGTCTATCCCATAGGATAGTGTGAATCCTTTTGCAACCAAGCAAGCCTTGAGCCTTTCGATTGAACCATTTGAATTATACTTCACTGTGAATACCCACATGTACCCCATTGTTTTCCTTCCCTTTGGTATTGGCACGCACTCCCAAGTTCTATTATTTTCCAATGCTTTTATCTCCTCCATAACTGGTGCTCTCCATTATGGAATACTCAATGCTTCTTGGACTGACTTAGGAGTTGCTATACTGGTCATATTAGTTGCAAAAGCCCAATAATGAGACAAACTGTTATAGCACATGTAGTCTAAAAAATGGTGAGAAGTACTCGTTCTTTTTCCTTTTCTAAGAGCAATAGGAATATCTAGATCCTCAAGAGGTGTTGACCTACCTGGATTTTCACTCGAAGCATGATTTGGAAGAGAGTTCTGATTCCCATCATCAATAACTGGTGCATCCATTGACTAGTTCTACTCAAGTGTGTGAATTCCTTCATTTTCCTTTATATTTCATTTCTCATAAACAAGTAATTTTGGACTTTGCATATCTAATTCTGATTCTTTAGTGAGTGGAGTGGACTAAAGTGACACAACAATGGGAATAAATTTCTTGGTCTGAAATAGGAAAAGGAGTGGGAATGGATGCTCGAGAGGAGGTAGGGTAAGAGTTGATAGGCTGAACGAGTTAGATTTGTTTGAAGGAAGAGTAGGAGTGGTGGATGTATGTGGAACTTTTATAGGTAGGAAAGGTATAAAAAAAATTCAAAACTCTTTTTCAGAGCAAAGATTTCCTAAAGTGAGTTTTCGTGAAGTAAGGCTGATTCTCGAAGAAGGAAACATCCATACTAAAAAACATCTTCTTAGTTTTTGGATCAAAGCACTTATATCCTTTCTTTGTTGGTGAATTTCCTAGAAAAACACATTTGACATCCCTTGGGTCAAATTTGCTTCAGTTATGAGAATGAATATGAACAAATGAGGTACACCCAAATATCTTAAGTGATAAATTGGTAATTTGGCGGTTTGTTGGATAGACATTTTGAAACACTTCGAGAGGAGTCTTGTATCCTAGGACCCTAGTAGGCATCCTATTAATGAGAAATGAGGCAATGAGAATAGCTTCCCCTCACAAGGTTTTGGCACATTAGTGGTGAGCATTAAGGACCTAGCAACCTCAAGTAAGTGTTTACATGTCGTGTGGATTATATACAAGCGTTAGAGGACATGCTGCGAGCATGTGTCCTAGATCATAAGGGTAGTTGGGAAGAGCACTTGCCCCTAGTGGAATTTGCCCACAACGACAGTTATCAGGCGAGTAAACAGATGGCACCATATGACTATATGAGGCATTGTATGGGAGACCATGCAAATCACTTATATGTTGGATCGAGGTGGGAGAGAGCTCCATCACTAGTCCTGATCTGATTAGAGACACCTCCGAGAAGGTGAGCTTGATACGACAGCGTCTTCTCACGGCTTAGAGCCTACAGAAGATCTATGCTAATGTACGACGTCGACCCTTAGAGTTTGAGATTTGTGATCATGTCTTCTTGAATGTGATGTCTAAGAGAGGAGTAGTTAGGTTCGGCAAGCGAGGGAAGTTATCGCCGAGGTTTATTGGGCCCTTCGAGATACTCGAAAGGGTAGGCACTATAGCGTACCGGTTGACTTTATCGCCCAACATGTCCGGTATCCACGAGGTATTTCACGTCTCCATGCTCCGGAAGTATACTCCAGATCCAGCCCATGTAGTGGATTGGGGAGAGATTAAGGTTGACATTGATAGGACCTTCGGCGAGTGACACAAGATTACGTATATCCAGTTGAGTTTCTATGTACATCACCGCGTGAGGTTAGCGAGGGTGCGTTGGCGCACTCACGGGAGTGGAGGAGCTTCTCAACGTGGGAGCGCAAGGACATGATGCGTCACTCATCTTCGTTAGGGATGAAGGTACGTGGTTTATTCGCTAATACCTTAATGACTAGCTTACATGCATGGTAGGGTGCACGCTTGCATATGCATGTTTCATAGATTGTCCAGAATTTCAGGACGAAATTCCTTTTAAGGAGGGGAGAATGTAAGACCCGAGAAAATTCCAATTTTCGGGAAAAGGGTAAAACGGTCATTTTGGTAAAAATCTGAAATTTTTCTAGATCACAGATGACGAAACAGACTTCACCGTTGAATCGCCCTCACTAAATCTAAGCATCACGTCGACTTCACACCCCAAGACAAATGACTTGCACTTTTTTTCGGCGTGACCGAGCGTCGGTGCCGTGAAAAACGACATGTGATATGACAAAGTCACCTATGTAACATGTACTCCAAGGACATGCTGTATGAGTAGAGATGATGGAATAATGAATGATAGTGCCAAGTGTCAAAAATCCAAGACTTGAGGACATAGATGAAATTAATAAAATTTGAACGAGATACACGCAAGATGAATAGTTCATCTTCTCTATTTAGAATTAAAACAGCATAAGGGAGTGTGATGCAGTAGCAAATTTTGTGATTTTGCCAGAGAGAAAGCACCTTCTAGATTTGCGTTGATTCTGACCGCCGCTGACGAAGAAGTTAGCGTCGTTTACGCTGCGATTCACGTCGGACACCACCGGCGGTTCCTAACCAAGAAAGATCTTTTCCTACCGTTAACCTTACCGGCGAATCCACGTAAACGTTAAGAACTCTGCGTCGAAATGGAACCAACTCGCCCAAAGTTTTTAGAACCCGGTTGGCAAAATCTTATTTCGGTTCTCGGAACGAACCGTACGCATCGTCACGCAATGGCAATACGAACGCCGTGACCTACGACGATATCCAAAAATGAATCCATTGTGTCGTTAACAGTCTTTTTACGTATTTAACGGCGTTACTGGCGTGAACTGCATAACACGATTGAGAGTCGATTTAATTGGCAGCCAATGGTAGCGTAAATGGTATTACGAACGTCGAATCGGATATCATGGTCCATACACCAAACCGGTAGATATTGTTGAGCGCAATAATGAAAAAGCAGCAAAGGTCATCACGGTTGCAATGAATTCAATGGACGATGCCCAGCCCGCGCGTCGGTATGGTCCAACAATTGGCGGTTTGAGTGAGTCACGAATCGTTCCAAGATCAACAATCGCTTCTGAGGCAAACCACACTTTAAATCCGGCAGTGTGTTTTCGAGAATAACAAGTTTTGTTTTGAAAACTGTGATTTTACTCAGATTCTGGGCTTATGTATATGAGGAGCCAAGACTCTGGACATCGTGACGGTACATGTAGATATTCGAGTAGTTCATGAAATTGCTTGAATGTGACGTTTATCATGCATGTGCACTTTAGGTGGGAGTAACTCACGTAGGAAATTATCACCGTAATCGTCACCCTATCGAGAATATTATTTCGTATATAAGGAGCGCTCGAATAATGCATCATCTTAGAGGTCGACGAAGAAAGTCGATTTTGTGGCTTTGATGTTGTCATAAAATATGTATTAAAATTCTGTCAATATACGTTGAATTTAAGAGAAATGTAAAAACTCAACTACAATATATTTTGGTCAACATATTTTGTGAATATTGATGCAGGGGCCCAAGTGGCTATTATTTACTGCATTGACCTTCCGTGGTGGTCATTGTAATTGTCGACAAGTGCCAGACTCGGGGTAGAGCTCCAAAGAGACTTACCCACTGAGCTGTGGTCAGCACTGACGCTCATCGAAGATTCCCCCATTGACGGTTGTCAACTGACCCCGATTTTGGACGCCACATTAGCCATCCATATCGTAGTGGCTCGCCCACACTCCCTTAGATCATGATAACAATGTCTGGATCCAACTGCTTCAAAATTCTTTGTTACCAAGTCAATAGATCCTTATTTTTTCAAAATTTACTTTCATAAAGGTCAAAGTCACATCACCTGACCTTTCTGATCAAACATAAACGAAGACTTAAATTCGAGTCACAAAAACAACACCAACCATGAATGAACCTTCATCTTCACATCAATTTTCTCCATTTATAAGGTAGTGTATGTATCAACAAAGTTGAAATCACTTTTTCTCTTGGATCCCATCCCTGGCCTCATTTGTCTTTACTTTTTTTTTCTTTCTTTTTCTTTTTCTTTGTCAATGTTTTTCATGATACATATTTTTCAACCTTTTTTATTGCTTTCTTTTAAGCAATCTATTTTTTTTAGTGCTTGTTAGTTAAACCAAGAGGGGCTAATGACTTAATAAGGGATAATCGATTATAAATTAGTAATTAATAAAATGTTAATTGAATATTAATTTATCTATATAAACATGATTGAGAGATATAAAATGATAGATGTATATATAGAAAAAGTGATAAAATAATATATATATATATATATATATATATATATATATATATATGAAATTGTAAAATTGCCAAAGAAATCCAACCTTTATTTCTATAATATTAGCTATTAGTTTGTTTTACTTTGTTTTATTAAAATTATTCTTTTCTGTTTTTTTTTTCTTTTCTTCCATAGTGGTGCTTTTTTCTTTCATACCCTCTGCTCTTTACTCCCTTTAGCTTATCCGAACAAATGCTTCAATGACATTCTATTAGAAAATGAACAACAATAATCTTTAAAGCCAATTGTTATAAAACATCAGAACATGTATGTAAGATGATTGATGTCTCTCTTAACTTCAAGAATTTAGTTCAGATCCTTAAAAATATAGTCGCTTGTAATAAAACTTTATCGCTTTTATGATCATTTCGACTATATCACCTTCTGCAGTGCTGAACTCGTTTAAAACATCTCACGATTAGACAAAAAAAGCCAAATGTTATTATTTAACCACCAAATGCTTCTCTACTTACCGGTCTCATGATCAAGGCGACGTCATTTTGACTTAATGTCAGTTTAAATGGGGCTTTCAACACAAGTTCGTTTGTTTTTTTTTTAATTTTCACGACTTATCACAAAAAGTTCGTTAAAATGAATATTCAATTTTTCTATTCAGAAAGTCATTTCCACAAAATAAAGAAAATCTCAATCATAGCCCAACAAGCAGCACTACTTAGCAATGCACACTAATAGGATAACAATCCGGAGGATTTGGGGACAGGCTGGGATTCCATCCCGACCCGACTCAAGCCATTTTTTCAATTTCCAAACTCGGTTCATTTTAAAATCTCTCTTTAATTGCCTCATTTACATTTTATTTTACGTATTTTATTTTATTTTTTTATATTTGCTTTTTTATTTTTATTATATTAAAATTCTTTTCATAAAAATAAAAAAAAATTATGAATTTTTATAAATTATTTATTAAAATATTATAATAATTATTATTATTATATTAAAGTATAAAATAAAATAATAAAAATTATTTTAAAATATAATCGAGTGAGTTTATTATTTCTTGATACACGACTATATTGATTCATTCGGGTCCGTTTCTATCCCAAAAAATTTTATTTCTTTCACTTTCATTTTAAATGAACTTAGCCTGTAAAACATTTCCCTCGACTTCCCAGATTTTCAAAAATCTCATCCTCAAGCCATTTGAAGAACTTATCACCTGCAAAATCTAAAAATTACTGTCTTAATTCACTGAAACTTTCCGGTCACTAAATTTTATGACAAATTTAACTGTTAAGCTATATCCAAGATTAGAATTTCTGTGACTTCCTCAACCCTTATAACAATTTTATTATTTTTTATTAATAGCCACATTTTTAAAATTTCTAATTTTCTGCTTTATACAGTAACAATATTCAAACTGTCACACGAAAATAAACCCAAACCCGTTAAAAATCAGATTAAATTTAACCCAAACTATGGTCACAAGAGCTGTTTTTTGATTTAACCCGAAGTAACCCCGCCTCACAACATCCTTACTCACTACCTAATATTAAAAACAAACTTGACATTTAATATTGTTTGCTGATTTATTCCGTGATTGTCGTAAATAGCTTCTATTTAGTATTAAGTAAAAAACAACACTACCTAAGGGATACTATATTCACTTTCCTCCTGTACTTTACAATTAAGATTGACCATTATAGAATTAGTTCAAACATTATATTTGCTGGCACACGTTGGAATAATACACTGATGAAATGAACTCATAACGGTAATAAAATGATGTTAATTCCAATTTGGGGTACATGTAATTAATATATTAATTATAAAACAAAAATATTAAAAAAATTATTATCAAAAAAAAAAAATTAAAATACTATCACCTTACACCTAAAATCAACGTAAGCCCAATTAAATAATTGGAGCGTTGAAATTTTTTGAACGAAAAGCAATGACATGCTTTATTTCGTATCGAAACCATTTTTAGAATAGTTTTAAAATGTATTATGAGGAACATCATTTAATAAGTTTTAAAATTATTTTTGTTCTCTAAATTTTATATCTTTATATTATTCGTGTATTTTTCAGAGAGTTAAACAAAATGAGAACTAAACATATACATCGTAACTTAGGTCATGGTAGAACAAGAGATATTGGAAGTTTACTATTAGATGTCTATACCAGCAAAATTCAGGCTATGATGTTGAGATAAGTCCCCACCCTAAAGCATACTCCATTCTGATGCTGAAAAGCAAGAACAGTTTAAGGAAGGACACGAACTTTGAGGATAGTTAATCTTTCGCCAACTCTAGGTATTAATATAATAAAAGACATACCAAAACAAAGAAAAAGAATTTCATTATGAAACTTTAGGGTGGAAAACTCATAAAGTAAAAGTTTTATTATGAATCTGAGATGAATTATAAAGTATTTGTTACCAATCACATGGTTCAGACGTTAATGAATCCAGCGATAAGGAGCTACGTTGGCTGGGCTACGCACAGAAGTGTGCGGAGGCGAGGAGAATATCATGCCTACGGCATGCCGTCGAGCATGCGATTCAAAGGTGCATGCAGAATACCCAAGACGCTGGGAATCAAGGCATGCCACCCTGTATGAAAAATGAGCAAAGGTGGAGCCAAGTCACTACCGAGACTTGACTATGAAGAAATGCGTTGGCCTACCTTGCCCAAACTGGTCGAAAGTCTCTGGCGGCTTCTACTGTACCCCAACGCAGGTAAAAACCAGTAATCGGCACTATTTCAAGATGGCTGCGAAGGTTGGGTCCCTCTGACAGGGTGTCGAGGCGTCACACTACGCCAGCCGTGAAAAGTTAGGCCTCGTGACTGGAATTTATATGGAAGAAACCACATTAAGGAGAGAATCAAATAATTGCGCGTAAAGGTCCATACCGAGGGCCATCTCTCGCATCCCTGAACCAAGAACGCCCAATCCCCATTTACCATACGTAGATACCTATTTTTCTAAAATTTTTCTTTCACAAAAATCTGTAAAGTAATAACATCACGCCTTCGAAAGCCGAAGAGGTCAAAACCAAAGTCGCGCCACAAAAAAACAGACTGATCAGAGCTGAACCACTGCATCATGATTTCTATCAGGTAGAATGAGAACCCCACAAATGAATCATTTCGTGATATCCTATTTATCTATTTTCTTGTTATATTCACTTGTTCATTTATACTATTTAGTTGCCAGTTAAACTAGTAGCTAATGCTAATGATCAATAAGATAATCTATTATAAATTATTAATTCAATAAAGGTTAATTAAATATTAATTTATCTATATAAACATGATTGAGATATATAAAAATGATGGATGTATATATATAAGAGAAAAGATAAATAAATACAGGTATGGCGGCATATATATATATATATATATATATATATATATATATATATATATATGAATTAAAATTGCAAGAATCCAACTTTATTCTTGTAAGAGTTAATAGCAATATTTACTTACTTTGTCATTAAAAAATTATTCTCTTCTGTTTTTTTTCTTTCTTCCATAGTAAGCTTTTTTCTTTCATACCCTCTGTTTCCTTCTTTACTCCCTTTTGCTTTTTGCTTTTTGCTTATCCTCAAAACAAATGCTTCAATGACACATTCTATTAGAAAATGAACCACAATAATTTTTAAATCCAAATGTTATAAACATCGAACATGTATTTAAAATGATTAATGTTTCTCTTAACTTAACCAATAATCTGAAATTTAATCCTTAAGAATACAATTGTGTTTTGTAATAAAATTTTATTGTATTTATGATCCATCCCGATTCATACCACCTTTCGTATGCATGGATCCGTTTAGAACATCTCATAGTTAAACAAAAAAAAAAAATGTTATTATTTAACCACCAAATGCTTCTCTACTTTACTTCTCTTATCTTGTGGACTCGATGGATAGCCATATTTACCTTTCCTCCTATTATTTTACAATTAAGATTAATCATTTAAGAATTAGTTCAAACATTATATTTGCTGACAAAAAATGTTGGAATAAGTACACTGATTTAATAAACTAATACCAAAAAAAATGATGTTAATTCCAATTTGGGGAAGACATGGGAATATATTATATTAATTATAAACAAAATATTAAAAAAATTAGTTATAAAAAAATCAAAATATTACTTATAAAAATTTGATAATTAAAACTCAACTCAAGCCTGTTAAATAATTATATTGTACCTTTAACAAAAAGCAATAAGGTTTATTTGATTTCTGTTTTTTAGAATAGCTTTAAAATTATAGAGAGCATCATTTGATGTTTTTTAAAAATTATTTTGCTTCTCTAAATTTATATTTTTAGTATTATTCTTATTTTTCTGCAAACAAATAAATAAACAAACACGTTATATGTTTTCCTCGTATCTTATTTAGTTTTACCATGAGTCTCAGACCAAGTATTGGTACCGGCCTACTGAGTCCAATGGTTAAAACTAACGTCTATGTCAAATCAACGCCACCCAAAGGCCCAACTACTCATCATCTCTTTCGGGTTTGTCTGCATCACGAGTGGCCCTAGACCCCGCTGCTTCGTCGATCGTTTATTCTCTAAACGCTATAATTCCGACCCGATCTCTCTCGGTTAAAGGTACTGCTGCAAACTCTTTCACCAGTTCAATCAATCAATTTCTGTGTCAAAAGACTGGTTGATGCTGAGAAAATATCGAGAAACAAGTTTTGAATCATAACTTTACTATATTGTCAAAGAGAGCAGAAGCCAACTTTATCAAATTTGGCTTAGTTGATCTGATTATTTTTCCAAGTTTCCGCTTTGTTTTGGATATTTTTTAACAGAGAAAGTGAGAGATAACACAGGAATCATATTAACCAAACAGAGTGGGATTTCACTTAGTGCTTTATAAATTGGGAATGCTATTGCTGGAAGGTTTGAATTCTACAGTTTCTATTTGAACCTGTAAATTCTTCAAATTTGACTGAGTTCAGATGGATTTTTTTTTCTACATTATTGATTTTGAGGTCTTTGCTATTTGGGACTGTATTGAAAATTAATAAAACACATGAGGATTTAACTAGAAGGACAGCTCTTGGCTTAGTACTTTTTTTGAGAGATGATCCAACAAATGGATGTTAGCTACTAACATTAAAAACAAGATATAGGACCGTCCATTTAGAAAAGTGGAAGAATATATTGTTCGTTATAAGTTTTAATACTATGCTTGAAACTAAATAACAATTTAAGGTGACAGGATAATAGTCATGAGATTGCATTCATATGAGTGATAGATTTTTTGTATCTTTATTTGTTTATTTTGTCTGTTTGATATTTTGCTTTTGTAAACTGAATTTAAACTTTAAAATAAACCTATCCCTAAATTCTTTCCATCTATTTTATTTATCATTTAGTTTTGAAAATCATGTATATGAAGAAGCCTAAGCAGCAGAAACTAGATTTGGTGTATAATTAATCAATTTTCTTTTTTTTTCATATCTAGCTGTTTAAAGATTTCAATTTCAGATGTTCATATTTATTTCAGCAACTAAAGAATAGTAAGTATTTAAAACCTTCCGTCTGTATTTTCTCAACTTTCTCTTCTTCTTTCTTTCAATCATTCATCTTTTTGCTGAGGGTGATTTTTGGTATTACATAAATAACTCTATATTCATTTACTAAATTTATTTCTAAAACAAGGCTATTCAACACTTAAGGCTTATTTTGTTTTTCATGATTGGCCATCTCAGCAAGGATGCTTTGATTTGTCGGTTTGGTGAGTTTAACCCTTTCTTTCTATCGTTTTATTTATCGCTTTATTGATGCAGAAAGAACTGATACAAAACATATTCAATCAATAAACATAACAAATTAGACATTGGCCATCATTATATCAAGTAGAACTGTGAGTTATAAGTGATTCTAGCTATAATAAGAGATATCAAATTAAAACCTTGTTGATTTATGATAACATTAACTATGTTACTTCATCCTCATGTTTTTAATTTAATTTGTATTTGTGTTTATGATATATTACTAGTTTGAACCAATAAAAAAAGTTTCCTTGAAAAAATAAAAAATCCTTCAGGTTTCTTATATATATATATATATATATATATATATTATCCACAATTGCTTTAAAATCAAATTAGTTATTGACAAAAAGTTAACGATTCACGATTATCAACAATTGATATCATTAGTAAACAAGTAACTTTATTAAATAATCGGTCCCTTTAAAACATTTACGCACTATACAATAATAATAATAATAAGGAAAAAATTAGTATTAAAATCGCGACTTTACGACTATGATGAATCCAAAGGTGCTTTGTTTTTTAAAGATAAAGAATCATAAATTTTGCTTATATCCCACAAGACTTAACTTCACCTCATCTAACGCGATATATAAAACGACTTCGCTTACGATGTAACTCAATTAAAATGAAAGTCGTGACATAAAATAAAAATAATAAAAACTGCTATATTTTAAAAGCAAACTTTTCATTCAAGATTTAAATACAAAAGTCATGAAATTTCAAAATTTTAATACTAATTTTCTCTAATAATGAAAAAAAAGAATAATTGATAAAAAATAAGTAATCTATACGCTAACTCAGAATCAGAACAATGTCTGAACTCAAAAACAAAAACACATCTATGGTTTCAATTTAGAGAGCGCTGAACTCAAAAGGCAAGACATCTGTTATAGATATCAGTCCAATTTCACAAAATAATTACCACATTATAATCAAGCTTAATTATAAAAAATTAAAATAAAATAGTAAAGAATATAACAGGAAGGGTAGGGCCCAAGCTAAAATGTATGGAAAAGGTCCAGCCCATTATGAATTGATTGAGCGGAGTCAAAGACAGCTAAGTCACGCACTCACAATGCCAATCAGAGTCACGAAGAAGATCATACAATTTTACCTATAAAATGCATGATCCAAGAACTTTCAGCTTCCTGTTTGAAAATCGTGTTGTCTTCATTAAATAATGAGGCGCCACGCAGGCTTCTAGGCCAGGGCCTGTCACATATTAATTCTTTAAATAATTTAAATAAAAATAATTTTTTTGTAATTAAATAGATTTTTCACTTTATTATTAAAAGTATTAAATTAGATTAGTTTTCTCTTGTTAGAACTAATTAAATTTTTTTTTGGAAGATAAACTAATTAAAATTAATATATTATAAAAATATAGATACTTGATTTAAAATCTTATGGTATATTAATAACATAAGATTCCTCCATACGTCACTATAGCTTAAGTTTTGAAATGGAAGATGATTCGGGAGTATACAAAGGTTATAATTGAAGTCATTACCGATAGTTTACTACATTATAACAAGTTATTAATTTTAAAAAATGGGTAATAAGATTCAATCCTTAAAAAAAAATAAATATAATACTTAAGGAGTGAGATTTTATTGAAAGAATATAATTTATTAATATTATAATGAATCGAAAATTTTATTAATGAAATAATACCCTTCACTTGTATTAAATATAAATAATTTACCTTAATCCTTTCATAGCTTATTTCCCTTCGTTCTCACTTCTTCCAAGAACTCCGGCTTTCATCTTCTTCGCTTTCCTGTTAATCGTACTTTCGTTTAATGTTTCAGGAACAACAACACAAACCACTAATTTGCATCTTTGTCGATCTGCACTATTAGATTCTTCCACCACCACATAATAAGTGTGGACTCAGTATTGAGAACTAAGTCGATCCTGTAGAGGGAAAGCTTTGATTTTTGGTTTTATGAAGAGAAATCTCATAAGGCAATGAATTTTTTTGTTTTTTTATTCTTGATCTGTAATCATATTTCATAAAAATTTGATTTTTCATTTATATGGAAACCATATTTTTTTCTTTGTAATTTGACCGAGCCTCCGCCTGGGTTAACTGAATCATGTTGCCCTGAGTCTACCTCATTTATCATTGAGTTTTAGTTATATCTGATCAAAGATTTAACTAAAGGCCAAACCTCATGAGGGCGGATGATAACCTCATCTAGCCACTTAATATTGGCTTTCTGACCTTTGCTCTGCAATGACTCATCCACATCTCCGAACTTACAGAAAGTTACTCTGATGCTGTATATGCCTCACAAAAACTGTTTCATACTTAATACACTATTGGGCCAGAGATCAGAAACCCAGATTGATTTCTTGTGTTGTATGATCTCTAAACCATTCTTCATTTTTAACTTTATCTCTCAGATTTCGGGAGATTTTGCACCCAAAATGCACTCAACTGACATTTCAGATCTCCATTTTTAATATTTCCAAATATAGATCCAATTATTCTATATTTCCAATTTGAGATTAATGGGGAATTAATATTCTCCATATTTTAATATTATACTAGTATTATCTCATATTATTTTTCTTATAATAATAAAATTATTATTTTGGGTTGGGTTATTTTTATAAATATATTTTATTTTAAGATATTTTTATTTTTATTTTTATTATTTTATTAATTTTGAATTATTTTTCATATACAATATAAGAAACAACATGAGATTTGTAATAGCTTCTGAAATATTTCCAAATTTTTATTAAAATTGCTTTTTGATAATGATATAATACATTTTAATATATTATAAAGATAAATTATTTTAAGATACAATTTTAACTATCAATAATTTCAGAAATAAAATAGAACTTCAAATTGAAAATAAAAAAGAACATAGGGATTACATCATATGATATTTTGCACATCATTTACTTAAACTAATACATTTGAGCTTCTTTATCTTTAATTTGTTTATGGCGAGCAAGAAATTGTTGAAATTGTTTTATTTTATCTACTATCATATCAACTTCCGGAATAAACATCACATTAAAATCAACAATGCTCCCACAAGTTTCAACTTCTTCTTCTATAATCATATTACGACATATTTACGTCGTTATAATATCATGAAGCACTTGTTTATTCCAATAATATCATGAAGTACATGATTTCACATTCTTATCCATTTAGAATCCATATTTTACAGAAAAACTGAGATTATTGAAAAACAGACTTGTAAAACCTGAGCGAGTGGGATCATGGTCATGATAATGGTTATTTTGATGAATATGATGGTGAAAAAATTTATGATAATATACCAATTATATTATTTTATACATTTTATCATTTTATTAATAATTATTATATATAGCTTAATAGAATATGTTTTTTATTGTGGATATAATATATGTTCAGAATATAATATTATTAGTTTTAAATGCATTTTTAGGTTTTAATATATTTTATTTGGCTGTAATTTTATTTATTTAATATAATTTGCTATATGTTTAAATAAAATGAAAAGATTTTATATCATATTCTTAAAAATATTAAAATTTGATAAAATAAAAGATCAATAATCGAACAAGGATTTTCAGCTTAAAATCAGATTGGCTGGCTGAGTTTGAATCTCTAAAAGGAACCATCAATCCTCACAAGTAAAAATATCAACCTGTTTAAAATAAAGATGATGATCAAGATGTTCCATGAATAAGGAACCATATGAACACGGGAGACACGTGGAAGACTGAGGCAAGGATTCATGATTGTTCTTCCATTATCATGTTGTATTTCCAATATAACGAAAAATACGAACACGCGAAAAGTATATGAATACTTGTGAAACTAGCATATTCTATTAAACCTTCAGAGTATGATGCTCTTCCCATTTTGTAATATAATATGATGCTCTATAATATAATATTTATTAGTTGTCTGCCTGGTCTTCAACCTCTGAGTTTGATCACTGAACCATGAAAGAAAACTTCATCATTGTTCTCAGCTTGACAGCCAATCTCTTTCACTGGGCAATTGTATCATTTATTTAATATACCTCCTAATGGCTGATTTTAATCAACTGTCAAAAACAGAAAAATAAGATGTTCAAAAAAATAAAATCAGCCTAATGGAGAAAATAATCTAATAAAACTAAAAATCAGCTACTTTGAACCAATAAAATTTTCCTTATATATATATATATATATATATATATATATATATATATATATGGTATTCAACAATGTTTTAAAATCAAATCAATATTGAAAAAAGTTATCAATTCACGCTTCAATGGATCGATTTGATGGTTCGGCTGCAACAAGTGAATCTTTATTGAATAATCTGGGTCCTTAAAACATTGTTATAATTATACAATAATAATAATATCATTATTAAGAAAAATTGTATTAAACTACCAACTTTCGCGACTTTCGCATTTAAATTCTGAACAACATTGCTTTTTTAATATAAAACTTACGAATTTACTTTTATATTCCAACAAACTTCGAACCTCACCCTGCCAAACATAAATACGATAAACTACATCACATTCTAACTCCATTAAACAAAGCCTGGAATATAAAAATAAATAATGTGTTGCTATATTTAGAAAAGAAAACTTTTCATTCAGCATTTAAACGCAGTTTAGCGAAAAGCCTGTGATTTAATACTAATTTTTCCTAATAATGAAAAACGAATAATTAATAAAATGAAGTGATCCACATACTCCAATCAGTAGGTACAGTGTTCAACCCTTAAAAGGCAACACATCTAGGAGGGATATTCAAGTTTGAGCTCCACTACAATTTATTACATTATAACAAAGTAATTTAGTTAAAATAAAAATAAAAAAAGGGTCCAGCCTACTGGTTAATTGATGAGTTGAGTCATGATATGTTGAAGTAAGTCAACGCACTGTCGAAGCTTCCTGTTTGGACAGCCAGGTTACCTTCACAAAGAAGAAAGCAATGTGGCGGCGCTTCTAGGGGCTGGGTGCCCGGGTCGTGTAACGGTCGAATAATAACTATATATATATATATATATATATATATTCGTGATAATCAAAAGAAATACCTTCAAGAATTGAAGAAACCGTTGAAAATTTGCTTTTTTTTTGTAAAACAAAATACTAAAAATAAGTAGAACACAAAACAAAAATTAACCAAAATAAAAGAATATGTTTCGTGAATTCAAACTGTTCTAAAACCAAATTTCCAAAATAGAATCAAACAAGCTCAAAAAATCTGAATCCGGTGTAAGTAGTTTGAAGAACATATTGATCAGTGAATAAATAAAATATTTTACAAAATGTTAAAAATATTTCAAATTTTAAATAGTTATTTATTCTATAAAATCAATAAAACAGGAAAAAAACTGTTTTTGAAAATTAATTGTTAAATTGTTTTTGAACTAGCTATCAATGAAAACTTTTTTAAAAACTAATCACTTTAAAAAACAATGTAATAAACTGTCCTAATTATAAAACAAAAACTTCAAAAATATATTTTGATTTACGCTATTTGCAAGAAAATATTAACTATAATCTTTATAAAATTGAGTTACAAAAGATTTTTAACATAACAATTTAAAATTTTCAAAAGATAATTTTGAAGACATGACATTTCTACCCATTGAACTATATATATTATAGGCAATATAACTAAACAAACAGTACTTGAAAAAGGAAAACATGCACAAAATTTACTAACCCTTTAAATGAATTTCTTCTCGCTGCCGCATATGAGTCGCCAATCAAATGCTCAGCAAAGTCCACGCAGCTGAGTGCTGTGGATTGTTCAATCCATCATCTTTGGTATAGATAAGATCAATGCTACACTGTTCATTTCTTCAAATATAAATACTGAAAATGAAGCCTCAACAATCACAGTTGTTTGAATGATGATATCTCTGACAATCAACCTTAGTAGGGATAATATCACCCATAATTTGATATGATATTACACCACCTCAATACTATAGCATCCAAAAGGAGTCCAAAAGAGGTCATCCACAATCTCATCACCGTCAAGTAAACCCAGTTCACATTTTAAACTACAGTGAGGTGGATCCTCAACACCCCAACACTTTCTCCCAAATCAATGAACTGATTAATGTGAAATAAAGAGAACAGAGAAAATCCAAGTAAATCATTATTCTCATGCTGAGAGGAAGTCGATTATTACTTCATTTACATTTTGATGCCTTATCCAATTTCGTCCACCATTCCACTCACTAAGAAGATCAACTCTGCGACTATAGAGACCTCGAATAACATATCATGAACTAAACCACGTCAAGATCCAGACAAAAGTAATTTAACATGTAAGTCCACATTGTCTATACATATCAAGAGTTATGTGCCATATGAAAAAAGATACATCCGAAGATCCTTATCGAAGAACCATATAATTTAATAGAATTGGCTCGACTCTCAGAACTAAACAATGATGGACAAACTATGTACATCTATTTCTCAAGACTGACGGTGTTCTAACTTCCCAAAGTCAATGCATAGATCTCATCTGGCGTAGACTCATTACGCAGTTACCCATGTGGAAGGCTTTACAAAAATTCGCTAGATTTCACTCGCAGTGACGTGACGGCAAACTTGCTGTGATTCCTCGTGGTCAGTTGCGTGAACTCAAGCTCCAATTCCTCCAACCTATAAAATGCAGCCATCGTCAGTTTGCATCCGGACTACAAGAACTCTAGATTATCCCTGCCTAGGATTCTACTGAGGCCCTGCGTCTGATATCCGACAGCTCCAAAACTGGAACCAGCCTTTAGGTTTCTCCGGTCAGGGGGTCTCAGGCCCTAGGGCTCCTAATAAGGAATTCAGGTTTCAGTTCCTAAGAGGTGGCAGTTTGTGTCCAGCATCATAGCACCTCCATGCACTTTCCTATGCCCAAACCCAGCACACTTGGAAATTTGTCAAGTTTCGCGCTATAATAAAGCAAGAGTTTTAAGATATCTCAAATTATACGCTTCAGGAAACCTCGCGTTTCACAATGTAAGCAACCAAACATCCAACCTTTTAAATGCAGTAATAATCGATGGTAGGATTTTATACGGTTCCATCTAAATACAAAGTTTCTCACCTTCCATCACGTCCACAATTTTAAAACTGCTGGTTTAGGAAATAAAATGGCGCATAAAGAGTTCAAGATGTTTCAATTTTATAAATGTTCTAAAGATCTGCTTTGCAAACCATCCAATTCAAACAAAAATAACTAAATAAAGTATAACCAGTAAATTGAACAGTTTGAATAAAATGAATGGACTTTAATTCGTAAATTTAATTACTACCAATACCCATTATCTCCAAACAAAGCACAATTATGGGAAGTCCTGAATTTTAATGAGATGTTGTAATTGACTGATATTTAAGACCTTTAACTTAAAAACCTGCAATAAAATAAGTCGGTTTCAAGAAATAAGATTTATGGACACTAACACTAACGTAAAGCTTTAATATATCCAAATTAGTAATTTATTCCTGTTATCACAAAGGGCTTCTCTCTATCTTCTACAAAAGGTTTTTAACTTCGAAACCTGTAACAAAAATAAATTTTTTTACAAAGATTTCACGAGACATTAAAACCCACTGTAAAAGTTTTAAATATAGCCAAATTGACAGCACATCTTTTTATCCAAAGTACTCGTATATACTGCTACTTTGGTAAAGCTTGAGTTCAACCAGGTTCTCTTCCAATGAAAATTGATAAGGGGCATTTAATAAGTATCCATCCACTGAGATGACTCTAAATCATCTAATAGTCAAAGCCCTGTGGAAGGTGCTCTAGAACAAATTTGTTTTCGCAATATTTCATCATAGAGTCATGCTCTACATCAAGGATGAACTTCGAGTAATCTAAGTCTCCATCTTTTTGAAAGCCTTGGTAGTGAAACTTATTTGCTTCGGCGTCGCATGTCTAGTGTAATCCCTTCAACCTTTGTCCCCAAAACAATTAGGCTAGAATATATAAGCAAACAAGACCGGCTACACCACCACCGCAACATTGAAACAATAGATGTCATGAGTTTATGTGAAGCTAGCACTTACTGTACTTTTTGTCAACACATGAGAGATGTCTTCACCTTCCCATAGTCGTCTTTCTCCTGTTCTTTCTGGCATGTTCTTTAAATTTCACCCCATATGTTGTAATAAATCATGCATATCCAATTTATTGTTTGAAACAGTTAAGAGACACTTAACAAGATTTCTAATCCTAATCCCGTGATAGAAATTGCAGCCATCTAAAATTTTGAAACAAATCTTGGTTCTTCCCCTTGAAAAACATGCTATGTCAAGAAATATGTCCTTTCTCCATATCATCGGTAAAACTTATTTTAAGGACACTTTTGATTTCATAGGAAATTTTTATTTGCCGCTAATGAGCTATCCATCTGTGTATTGTCTGCTAAAAGAAAGATATCTAAAAATTTATAAGCATTTGGGAGCCTTTAAAGTATAGTCCATAGTACGAACTAAGAGATTTGCAATCATCCTAGAAGATTCTTGCTTAAAGGCGCACGGCTCAAAAGTTCAATAGATTCCTCTATAATTCAACTCCTAATCTCTTATATGCTTCATCCACCACAGGTGGCAATGTTTATTTTTAGTTATATGATGCTACTTGTACTCCCATGCTGAAACACGTTTCCAACTGTATTCTAATTGACTAAATCATCCATTATCAACAACAATCGAACCTTTTTGAATGCAATCGATCCTTTATCATACCACCTTCATCAACATTATGGTATTTATAAATATTTCTTCCATTAAGTGATATCATTAAGAAGATTTTGTCAGAATTGAAGTAGTCCACACCAATTTCCACCCTCTTTACATTCTCAAAGAAAGCTCCAACCGTCGAATTTATATGATACTATTATAATAGCTTATAAATGAGAGTCTTACCAATGCCACCAAATTCATAGATCCTCAACTATAAGAACTCATTCACTTTATTGTTTATAAGGATTTAAGTTTATCCAAATGAAAATCCATTCCAACTATGTTCTCACCCACATTTAGAATTTTACAATTCGATCGTCTACGAATTTCATTGGCAAATCTCTTAATAAACACAGATTCATGCCTGCAATTGTAAATACAATGTACATGTAAAGTTAAATAACTTTGGTATTATTCATAAAGTTAAATAGTAGAAAATTGAATATAAAATTAGAAGTATCAAAAGATATTATTAAATTATTGATATATGCGCTTGTTCATTAATCAACCATTTAAACGTTGTTCGAAGGTACCACATGAATTGCTCTTTGTTTCTTGTTTCACGTCATGAGTTCATCTACAAGGCAATTCATCATGACACTAGAAAATGTGAGAGAAAAGATCTTATTTTTAATATCTTTGAAGGCCTAAGATTAAGTTTCAATGTGCCTTTTTGAATTTTTGGTTACATGGGGAGTAGGTGTTTGTTAGAAAAGTTCAATAACTTTGGTTATGTCTTCTCAACCTATGATAGGTAAACTACATGTTATTGCAAATATGGAAAAGAAAGAATAAGATAAATTTAATAGAAGGAAATAATTTCTCAGTTAAAATTTGTAATTTCAATATTCAGAATGGTCGGAATATTTAATATGAGATTTTAGTAGGACATAAAACCCAGTTATTTTTATAAAGTTATAGAAGCTCTAAAATAACAATCTAATAGCATATCTTGAGAAATATTATAATACTCTGCTAAAACATGTGGAAATGGATAAAAAAAACATAATGATTCAAGAAAGATAGTTCATACATATATTTCAAAATTCCAGATTTCTAGAATTAGAATCTAGATCCTAAGTTATTTTATATAGTAGTTGATCTAAAACAGAAATAAAGGTGGCTAATGCCACTGATTTCAAATTCATCTATAGGTCTCAAATAAGTTTTCAAACATGTATGCTAAGACAACTTTGATTATAGGAGTTTTTAGTACTAAGTAACTTGTTCTAGGTTTATAAATTATTTATTCTTTTATGAATTTCTATCAGATAATATATCGTAAGAGTTTCATGGATTTTAGGAATTTGATGTTTTCAGAAGAAAACTCAAGAAATTGAGTATGCCTTCATCATGCTTTACTTTGATCAGTATCTATGGATTTTCGTGATGCCTTCGTTGATGATCTGTTAGTGCCCATTTAACTTAGTTAATTATTTTTGAGGTGTCTAGACTCATTAATGGACTCATAGGCTAATGTTTCATTTGGAGTTCGATAATTGTTGCTTAGATTATAATTTTCAAAGAACTCATAAATTTCAATTTAAGACGCCATTTAAGTCATAGCGAAGGCATAAGCCATAAGCCACAAGGATTCAATTTCCAACCACTTCTAATCTTAAATTTTTGAAACCTTATAGAATAATTTATTTCGCATGTCCAATTTTTAGCCAATTATCCAGATTGGTACGGAAGATTTGAAGTTTTTCAACTCACATATCTTTGTTCAAAAGATTTTAAAATGAGAATTTGGCCTAAAACGCTAACATTTCTTCTTTAATCAACATCTCAAATATTTAATAACCTACGTTGATCCTTTGTTAATCTTTAGACAAAGTAACCAGTAGCCTTTACCATGGAGTAGTCATGGCAGACAAATGGTTATTGGTCATGACTCTTGGTAAATTCTATCTAAAGTGCAACTATGCAAAGCAATACACTTACCATGGAACCTATTTTATGACAAAGATAAAATGTCATTAATTATGAGATAGTACATGGCAACTTTGATATCCATTAATTAAACATGACCAAACTTATTTGTTGTAAAGAACACTTAACATCAATTTTTCATGCAACTCCTAACACAAGTCATATACATCAAGGGTATGCTCAAATTTAATATAATGCATAACAAGATAATTAATGCAAAACTGGTATTATTGAAGATTAAATCATGGTATATCAAACCATTACTTACAAGGTTTCTATCCTAAAGATTAAATCATGGTATATCAAACCATTACTAACAAGGTTTCTATCCTAACAATATATAGAATCTATCTTAGTCTAGAAACAAATCTAATATAATACAATCAATTTATGCAAATATGTTTTTTTTTAAGTAAAGTTTTTTTTTTTTTTTTGATAGGCAAAAGATATGTATATTTTTTAAGTATTATACTTTAAAAATGTAGATGATTTTAAGTATTATATTTTATCGTAATAACTGAAGATCTTTTCTAAATCTGATTTAGGTAAAATTTTCAATTTTATAGCTGATTCATTCTCCTTTAAATCATAAATTTCCCTATAAATTGGAAAATATTAAAAGTACGTAGTTGTTAACCTAAAGAGAAAATTGTTAGGACATTTAAACTTAGAGATCATTCTTTATTATTTTTGTATGAGTTAGAAGTATTTCTGGTACCTGAAAAGATAACAAGAGCATAAAAGTAAATGCATAATTATTTCAAAAATATTAAGTATAAATGAAAGAAAATGCATCATTAATTCTCTCCTTTTCTTCTTTCCTTTTTATTTTTCTTCCTGTTGTTGGCAAAGCTTCAAGGGAGAGCAATGGTTAGAATACAAAGTGAGTCTTCCACTCACTCTCTATCAAGTTGCTACACCAGAGGCTACATATTCTCACTAATGGATGCAGGCTGGCAGCTTCTTCCATGCAACAGAAGATAAAAGGACTGTCTAACTCTAAATCCTAAGAATGTTTACAATATCAAATTTACCATGATTACTATAATCATAGATTTAGAATCATGAACTGCCAAGATTATCCAATGAGACATACTATTTTAAACCAAGAGGTTTCATTATGTCTTATTTAGAGAATATCTTGTAGTCAACTATGTAAACCACCAATTACCCAATCTCATATAGAGAATATATGGATCACTCTTGCTTCTATTGAATAACTGATTTTAAAACATAAAATGTATAAAAATACTAAATTCTAATATTTAAGGCAAATCAAGAGGTGGAAATAGAGATTTGGTATAAAAGTTCCAACTAAATCAAGGATTGCTAACTTGATCAATTCAATTAGTAGAATGATTTACTATTAATGGGCATCTATGATAGTTATGGACGTTTGAAATTAGTTAAACTTGATGGACAATTGCACTTACAAAGAATAATTAATTATGATAAATATGAAGGAGACTGAATTGCTTGAGATATAAATAATGTAACAAAGATGATAAACCAACTATAAATGAATAAGAGATGGGCAAATAGTAAATTTGTTCATAGTTAAAAAAGTGCTCTAGCATCAACAGTAGGAGAAACAAGTAGCTTAGCTAGTTGACTTTTTTAATTTGTAATAACAGAATCTGGGCAGTTCTTAGTTATCAGAAATGGTTGTGTCTACATTATTAATTCAAAAGAAATTTGGGTAATTAGTTGAGAATTTACTAAATATTAGACTCCACATGTGGAGTTAGAACTCATACTTGGTAGCACTACAACCAGCAGTATAGTTGAAACAGAAAGTAAAGAGTACATTTAGGACGCATCGATGAAAAAAAAACATAAGAGATGAGTAAATCAGTTTGAGACATATCTATCGATGAATATCTAAAAGTGTAAGGAGGAAACATGAGGAAAATTCGATGACTATCGATAAGCAAAGAATGGTAGAGGAGCAAAGTTGAAGAACTATTAACTAGTTTATGAGGTATATAAAGAAGCTCTAATTTTGAAACCCTGCTTTTCTAAGAATTGGAAATTTATTATTCAATCTATTTTTTCAATGATGGTTGAATCATGAACAATGAGGATGGGAAATTAATTTGGGTTACTGTGCTGCATATTTGCTTAGGCCTGCGATCTAAACCTACTGATTCAGGCTGCTTTCTGCCTAGGATTCCAGTGGCTTGTGGCCACAAGTGGGTCCAAGAGCCAAGAATTAAAATCAAAAAAATTTAACCCCTCCTGGGCTTAAAATTTAATGCAACAACTAAATGCATTTATTTGACTTGTATAATAAACTTTTAACAAAATATATTATAAATAGAGTTATATTAAGGGTGCTTTTAAAAAAGATATGGAGTGGACCCAATCAGCCCATTGACCTAAATTCGCTCGTTGTCCCACCGTCTAAAAGAAGCCAGCCTGACTGGGACCCAAACAAGCCTCTCTACTCGGAGACCCCTAGACTTATGACCAAGGGCAATCGAATTGTCATAACTTCTATCCTAACATCATATATATAATCCATGTTAATCTAGAACAAACTATAATAATCAAAAGGAGAGCATAATGAGGAAGAGCATGCAAATTGATCACTAATATTTTGTAAATCCAATGATGAGCATTAAGATAAATAGGGAGACGTTTATTGTCTCTGAAATGCCACCTTGCCCAACCATCCATTACATGTTTAATATGTTACCAACAGTAACATCCATCAATTTAGAAATTACTATATTTTTCACGAGACTGATAGCTCATGGATATTGTTATTGTTATAGTTAATTAAGATGAAAACAATCTAATAAGTAGAAGGAGAACTTTAAATGGAAAATGAAGAGAATTATAATTACCAAAGCTTTAGATGCCATCCAGAGATATTGCCCGCTTTCCTTAAGGCATTTCTCCACGTCTTCGCCTTTTCCTCATTTTGCTTTTCAAGATTAACAAACGCTTTTCCAAAACTTCCTGTTTGTTTCCGTACATCAGATGGATCCACATGGTAGAAAATTGGTATAATTGTCTGCCCATTTTCTTTCACACGCTCAATGATCTTGACCAGTTCATTCAAACACCACCTTGAATGAGCATAGCGTTTTGAGAAAAACGACTACGCAGTAAAATCTGACTCTTCAATAGCTTTCAAGATTTTGAGAAATCTCACTTCCGCTTTCGATATCTTCATCATTCTGAAGGTGAATACCTCTCTCAATTAAAGCAGCAAAGCAGATGATCTGTGAAATTCTTTCGAGTGTCTTCACCTCTGAAACTCAAGAAAACATCGTATTTCCAAATAGGAATCGAAGCTGAAGATGAAGAAGAAGAAGAGGGTGTTTGAATGCTTGAGGAAGCCATCGTTAAGTTGCTTCTGCCACAAAATAGCAAGAAAATTAAGAGCTGATCATATTTCAGCCTGTGAGGAGGAATAAATAGTGGGAGCGGTGGCTCCGTCTCAGTGTCGGCCATCCGTAGTTCGAGTTCTAAGAAATACCTTATTTATTTTAATAAAAAATTAAAACATGGATGAGAATTTTTAAACTTTTACATTATTTATAAATACAAAGTAACTTCGTAGAAAAAAAACGACAATAAACCCAGTATAAAGAGCTGAGATCGATAATGAGTTTGCATGCTCTCATGCATCACAAACCCAGTATCCAGAAATTAATAAGACAATAAACAAAGAATGGAACAGAGAGGAAACATGAGAACCAAAACTCTTACCAAAACCCTTACTAGCCCAACCCTCGTCTTAAGTATAGTCCACCCTCTTTTAGCCTTCTTCACAGTCTTCCAATCTTTGTGATTCTTCCTTGCTTTTTTTCCTTTCTCTATATTTTTCCTTTTTCTCTTTTTCCCAATGAGGGCTGCCTCCCTTCGCTACTTTGCGCCCTTCCCCACCAAGACTAGCTTTCTTTTTATACTACTTCAAAATGAGACCCTAAAATCAAGGTCACCACATTTCTCCAAGTGTCAAACATCAACTGGCTTAAAAAAGATCATTTTAAAAAAACAGCCCATAGACCCCCAATAGCCCAAAGAGTTTCAGAGCCCCAAAGCAATATGGGGGGTCTACAGTATCATACCCGAATATTAAAAACCATGATTCTAGGATGTCAAATGCTTGCCTAAGTAGCCTCCCAAAGCAATATGGGGCCTACAGCATCATACTATAATATTAAAAAACCATGATTCTAGGATGTCAAATGCTTGCCCTAATAGATTTTTGAAGATTATTCTTTCCTCAGTATGTCACACTATTTTAAAAATCTAAATACCTATATTTCACGAATTTCTATGTTATAAATCTCAGTATGTGAATAAGCAATAAAAGGAATAATATTCATACAAAGAAAATAAAATGGTAAGTTAATTATTATTTTTAAACAGAAAGAAATTGGAACAGGGAGCAGATCTAAAAAAAGCGTTATTGATGTATGAATGAGGAATGAGGATACTTTTGATGAAACCAATTTCCCACTCGTACATATAAAACAATATAAAATCATTGTGGATGTTATAAAAACAAATTAAAACAAAAGGATAAACTAAGGCACATTTACCTCAAAATTTTGTCTTATTGTTCTATTAAATAAAATATCATTTTTACTCCATTAGATCTGGGAGGCTTTATTATCTCTTTTGCAAACTTCATCATACATTTCTAAAACTTCCTTGGAAATGTTTAAGCACCTAAGGATTGAATGATTAACTGACTTTTGATCGATTTTAGTTCAAAATATGTACTATACGGTAGGTTTTTGAATACCTAGTCAGATATCTGCAAGAGAGTGTAATGAACCTCATATGTGTGTGTAAATATATATATATAAGGTTTGAAATGGGCCTGCAGTTTCCACTGCTAAGCCTGCAAGAGTGCGCATCCACCAAGACCTGTGCCTTCTTTGACGCCAAACAACCCGGCCAACTGGGCTACCAGCGATTGATATGAGCACTCGGTAGTCCCACGCTACAAAAACAAACTAAATCCCATCACAAAGGAAAATATCCAATCCTCACCACAATCGTAAAGAAGATATTTCCAAATAATCACTCTTCAATTATTCCTACTAATCGTTTACAATACAAAGAAAATCCCATACCCGCAAGAGAAATATTATATCATCCTCCAACTAGAAACACACTATTCGTTGTCATACCTCAATTAGAAACATACTATTCCATATCATAATCCACCAGAAAGTTGTCACGGTCATCCACTGCAATACTGGCCGCACATCTAACTCCAAGTGGCAAGGTATGCGCACTTTTACCACGCAACGATTCGCCTCTAAGGTACCCATCTTCATCGTAAAGAAACTGACGAGAACGGAGGCGCGCCACTTCGCGGGTCCCACGCCGACTCCTTCTTCTTTCATGCAGAGGAGAGCAACGCCTAATGCTTCTGGGCAGACTAACCTAGCAATGCCCGTGTCCGCCCAACGACCCCAACACACTCCAAACCCACCCGCTGAAAAGCACCACGGCTGCTACCGTCATGAACGTATGGCCTTTACAAATAAAACCGACTTCGCTGACGATGGTATCAACCTAACACAAGGAGCAACGCCAATCCACCAAGGATGCACCCGCCAGCGCGCATACCGACCCCCGACGCTACAATGTGTGAACCAACACTGATGAGGCAGGCGTCCGCCACCAATCACGCCTGATAGAAGAGTTGGGAGCAACTCACTGTGCAAGATGCAACGGAAGCACGACAGTCCAGAAGGTCACAACATTCCCATAAGGTAACACACAGACTCCCGCGAGGTATCGAAACAAAGGCAGAGTCCACCAGCCAAGCACTGCACTACACTTAACTCGGAGAGGAGGCAAACGGCTAACACTCAGGGGCATGTCTAGAACGAGGAACCACGCCACCCTCGCAAGGATATGAGTGAGAGCAATACGTGGAGCAGAGGTTCAAGAACCTCCAGCAAGAGCCTCCACCGTGAATGAAGTTGTGGGTGGAGACGCGCCCGACACTATGGACACCACAAACACTGAGTCATTCACTAATATGCACTACCCCTCTTCAGCAAAGTGTTCAATGCCAAGTGAGACATGTCACGGCGCCAGATCCCGCCGAATGCTTTGACCCGCAAGAATCAAATGGTCGAATGGCATTGTAACTCATGGCATGGTAGCTTCGCCATCACGCAGCCCACCCGCCCGTTTATCGATCATCGGTCTCCTCATTCAGAGAATTATCCATCGCGCTCGCCTCCCACTCATCGAGCCAACGCATGTAAAGCCGTTATCATATGTCGACCATCAAGCGTAGCTCAAGAGAGCTTGAGGTCCTACGCTCAGAGATTAACGAGTCCCCCAAGCTGACACAACCATTAAAGTTCATCACCTGATTTATCAACGGCCGGGAGATAAATAAAAGATTTAATGTTCTCCATCTCAAAAACCCTGTGTGAGCATACACGAGGTGATACTGCAGCGCGAGGGCACGATCGCGGTTAAGCCCCCACGTCAAGAAAGGAGCTCCAATCTATAAAGAGAAGGCTAAGGTATGTGTCACAGGACGGCCCGAGGAGACAAAGTGGATCTGAGAGATCTCCAAAGAGTATGTGGGAGAACTACCCCGGAAGAGACTCTGAACCCTGTAGACGCCAGCTCCCGCCCCAACCTCGGCAGAGGTACACAACCATTCACCCCGCCTTGCTCACTTCTTAATGCCCCCTCAAGATCACGTGTCCCGCGCGGCGAAACGAACAATTCCCGAGGTGGCTAACTCAAATGAAGGTCGACCGCAAGAGACAACAACGATGGCAATCTTACAGTGATCACGCACCGCATGGATTTATCAGATACAAATCTTACATGAAATAGCATTCGATACTTCACGTGGAGATTCCGCCGACGCTTCATAGCCCTTCCTAAAATCACCCTTGTGAATCGTGCCTGTAACTGTGCTCCGCCTTACAGAATGCCACCACCACCTCGGATAAAATAATGACTCAACACCAACAGAGACTATAGAATCCACGTGATATCAGGAGGATTCAGAGGAGGAGGGAATCCAGCCAAATTGGCGCTCACCACCCAGATCAAACACAGAGGTAGTGGAAGGCGCGTGTCCAAACCGCTTCTGGCCGACATCCATAACGTTTAACTCGTAACTGAGACTAACACCCCATGACGACCCCCGGTACTCGAAAGTGGTCAGGCCACAAAATGGTCCACCATCGACAATCTGTTCAACCTAACATCATTCTTCGCTTCGGGCCAAGGCAAGATGGATGATCTCAAGGGCGCAAACTGAACTCACAAGAGACTCCACTTCAAGGGATTCTCTCGAGAGAGTGTTACCCTCGGGGTTCGACACAACTAGTGCTCACTCTGGGGAGACCCCGCCGTGCCACGACCACCGCAAGATTCCCGGCATGCCCACCCGCTGAGAACGCCACTTTCGGGACCATCTCTCAACGCGATAAAGGCCATTCCCTCCGCGTACCACATGGTGGTCAAATTTCCTGCACTATGTTTATAGAATGGTTCGAGGAGACCAACGAGCGTCAGGAGTGCTACTCAAAGATCCATGTGCCATTGATAACGTATACTGACACTCTACGCGGCTGACTTAAGTGCTTTATCTGATCCGAGAGTCTCGTAAGAGCTGAACTCAGTGATCGCGGATGACACCCGAACACTCCTGCCTATGACGGCCTGCTAACAGAGGACCTAAACACCCTCTGACCGATTTCCTAAGACGTATCAAGGACGCCTTCGTATGGAAACAGTGTGATATAAGGAATAGACCTATAATAATCACTCATGGGGCCGAACATCACCCCATCCTTCAAACTATTAGTCAAGCAAAAGAGACTGAGTCGCGCCAGAGACAAAAAGCGATCAATAGGAGGTCGGCTAAACTCCCAGTGTGGGCAATCAGAGAAGGAAAACCTGAGCGGCCATTAACGTCAGACTAGTCAAAAAGGAAAGGGGTGGCGACCAGATCGACTCTTCACTCGACGCCAACAGAGCATGCCCAGCAGGTTTCCTGTCGCTGAATCAACTCATCGATGCACACGCCATGAGCCCTTAGTTTTACATGCATTCTCCACAATAATCGATCAACATGGATCCAAATGACCAAGAAAAAGACCTCGTCGCTTCACATGGTGGACCATCACATCAGATGCCCTGGTCAGAACAGCCATATCGCAGGTCGGGTCATCAGATGTTCCAAAAACACACCGACGCCCATAAAGGTGTATATAGGATGATGATGTCGTGAAATCCACCAATCGCGACCTCCATAGCTCATCCGGTCGAGGCGCTCCAGAGATCCTAAAAAAGTACAACACGGTCGAATCCAACCAAGGCGCCTGAGTATCAAATTAAAATCTTTAGGCTCTATAGCCACAACCGAGGACTGAGGCGATGTGTTCGGAGCATGCCGCCACCATCAAGCACTCACAGGGCTTCAGCACTCCACCGGCGATCACGCTGTTTCATCGTCCAAGGCCGATAATGCCTTTCTGTACTCTTTCTTCCAAGTTTTCAGAAAGCTTTTCACTTGGGATAATGGCGCTGAGAAGCATTCTCAAATTTCTCAAGACATATATGAGCTCCCCCACAGAGCCCTCCGTAGGAGCTCCTTCCTGAGATGAAGCTCAGATTTCAACTGGGCCACCGCCCTCAGCCGTGTGGACAAGGATGTGATACACTGACCGCTATTAACAGTTTGAGCATAATCGAGAGGAGCGGCAGGAGAGGTACCCCAAGGATGGAGAAGACTTTCGCGTATTAAGGATCTGAGCTCTGGTCTGCTTTACTTTCAAGCTCGCACCACGGTCCCGATTGCATTATCCGATAAAGTAAGTATTACATGTCAGAGACCGTGAAGACCGATGAAGCGCCATAGAGCTTCAGTGAGTTCGAAGATCGGGTAATGTAAACCGAAATCGCGTAATAAAAGGGTAGGTCCTCGCATTGGCCATGGACCACACTCAACAGAACGCCAATCGCCAAACACCACGATCTCCCCATCCGAAAACTCTGTAGATGGGGCCTAACGCCGGCAGGCGTGAAGTGGAGATCGGGATAGAGCCAGCCTCATCAACGGCAAGACACTCGACCTCGAGGTCAATCCTTTAATACCCGTGATCGCGCCACGCAAGTTCGCGCTGAGAAGCAAGAATCATTATCGCGCCGCCAGAGTCCCTCCTCTTCACTTTTTCCACTCCTGAGGTTGCAAGGTGGCCTAACACCTTCCGGCATGTGCGCATTCCGCATGCAATAGGCAGGCATGATCGCCAATCGCCAGTCAACGCCTACCGAGGACCGCCGCGCAAAGGCACCTGTTCTGGTCATAATCGTAACTTTCGAACCTCACTTAGGCATACTCGCCCACTTCACTACAAGACAGAGAAGAGGAAGACGCCCCGATTTCTAACTCAACCCAGACCGCCGATCTTTTTTCAACTGAGTCCGAGGCTTTCCCCGCTTCATGCTTCGTGGCCTGAGATAAGGTTCTAACCGAGCCAGTTCTCAGAAGCTCATAACGAGGGGGCCCGATGGGGAGAAACTTTTATGGTGGAAGGAGGCTAAGGCCTCACAACAGCAAAGCGCAGCGCTTTAACTTCGAGCTCAAGAGCGGAATGTCCGACGATCGTCCGCTGCAGGATGGCGCGAGGACACTCACCCAACGCCAACGCCACGACATGGTTCTGCAATGTTCAGTCGATCACCTAAAAGGCACGCAAACGATGCAGAGTTAGAAGATACCCAACGACCTCATGCAAGTTATACCAAAAACAGAGCGACACTCAATGTGAGATGTCAGGGTGGTCCAAGCATCGAACGCCTGTGGTGCTGCATCCATCAAAGGATCAGATCCCACTGCGATCGCCACAAATGTGTAATGGGTCTCCTCCAAACCCTACGGGAGATGGGGAAGACTGAATCACTAGAGGAGCACCAAAGACGCCCGAAAATAGAGAAAGCCTCACCGCTTTCCTTCGAGACTAAACAAATAGAGAGGAACAGCTATACTGGAACACTCAAACCCCGTCCCTTAAGAAGACCAATGCCAACTAAAATAATTCCCAACCATCGGGTGAGAATCGGGAAGGATAAACATTGAAGTATCTACAAAACCCCTTTATGGTAGTGAGGAAGCTAAGGCCATTATCGAAGCCACACTTTGAAGAAGCATACCATCTTGCACTAAACCACGTGGGGTCAAAACGCCAGCACCAAACTCGAATGCCAAAAAGAGGTCGAGCAATGCTTCGCAAAGTGGCCCCACGAGGGATCGACTCGCTAGGGTCCCAGGTTAAAGCATGCTGAACGCGGACTTTAAGTATTCTGACCCCCCCTGAGAGTGGGAATCAGCCCACTCCCCACCCTCGCTCACGGAAAAGGGCACAGCATCCTGGCTTAACTCTGATCGAATTGTTTAAGCGCTCCAATCCGCCTGCAGGGCAACACCAAGAGTCACCTCCAATACCTAGAGAAGAAGAACGGCTCGGACCCATCATGAACGCAAGTAAAGAAAGCGTAATCCTGATCAAATCCTAACCCCTGGGCACCGTACTTGAAAGGAGACCGAAGAGAGAAAGACGCAGCAGTCCCAGGAATAAAACGGGAAAAGCTATCTCCAGGAGGACGCTAGAAAAAGATACTGCACGAAAGGGTCTGACCGAAAACGAAGGGAGAAGGACGTCCGAACTCGCTAAAAACAAAGATAAGGTTTCAGCAGCAGGGGTACACAAGACAGAGGATGTCCGCGAAAGAAATAGGAGGAAATTGAAAGAAGTGGGAAAAATGAGCGAAACCAAGGAACACTGTTCATCACAGATATATGATCACTTTCACCAAGCCTAATCGAACTGGCCTCAAGCAGATGTGAAACTAGATCCACATGAGAGGGAATATGATAACCCTTTGTCTCAATTAATAACCATGATGGTACTAAAGAACTGATATTGAAAATGGGCTCAAACACTTCGCCTGGTTTCAGCATGAGGTATCACCAAACAATCCAGCCTGACGCCAAACAAATCAAGGCCTAGTCCACTTGGCCCAAAGGACATATATGAGCACTTGAGAAAGCCCACATGCTACAAAACAAACTGAATCCCATCGACAAAGGGAAAATATCCAATCCCCACCAATCAGGAAAGTAAGATATTCCCAAATAATCACTCCTCAATTATCCCTTATTAATTGGTATGCAATAAGGAAAGAAAATCTCCTACCCAGCGAGAGAAATATTATACCATCCTCCAACTAGGAAACACACTATTCAGTGTCATACTCCAATTAGGAAACATACTATTCCATATCATAATCCAATTAGGAAAGTTGTCATGGTCATCCACTATAAATACCAGGCCACCCCATCGGTGCAAGGTAGGCAGACTTTTACGCAACACATTCATTCTGCGCCCATCTTCTCTTATCGAAAGAACCGACTTAGAACTGAGCGGGCCACGGGCGGCCCACACCCCTTCTTCTTTCTTGTTTTGCAGGAGAGTGACGCCAGTACACCAACCCAGCCAGAAATGTCCAGCACCAACAACGACCCCAACACGCCTCTCCCAAATTTCAAATTTCAAATCTGTGTGTGTGTGTGTGTGTGTGTGTGTGTGTGTGTGCCGAATGAGAGAGAACTAAAAGGAAACTAACTCCTAATTTACAACCATGAAAAGGAACTAGACCAATATATAGCTAAGATTATAATTACTTTCCTAAACAATTTTTAATAGGACTCAACGATCCTATAACACCTTCAAGTTGCACTACAAATATCTATCATGTCCAACTGGATAAGTAGTTTTTCAAACATGAGCCTGTGGGTAAGCCTTTGGTTAAGAAATCCGCTAGCTTGTCCTCGATGGGCCATTATATAGGCAAACACACAAGCTCTTCTTCAATCATCTCTTTGTAATGAAATGTCTATCTACTTCTATGTGGCCAGGCTGGTCATGGTGAGTTTGATTTGTGAGTAATACTGATTACAACTTATTGTCACAAAGATAACAATATAGATTCTACTGAGGAGAAAGCTCAAAGATGATTCTTTTATTCATGTGTTCACATATTCCATATGCAAGAGCTCAAAGTTCAAATTCTCAACGTTGTTTCATACCACTGCTGCTTTTACCCTTCCAGTCGCGAGTTACCCTATATAAATGTAATAATTTAGTAGCAGACTTCTTATCATTAATTTACCACCAATTATTATTCGTGAATGCTTCATCTTCCTTGAATCCACTTTTTTAAAATAGTCTTTCTGTGTCTCTGTGTATCTTTAAAATATAATGATATGTCCCAATGTCTGTAAGGCTCATGATAAAATTTACTAATCCATAATATTATATAGCAATGACTTACTCTATATTTAAACAAACCTTCTGATCAAACTTCCCTTGATATCTTTCCTCATCAACAGGACCCTCCTTCTTGGAAATCCTAAATAGATTCTCTTCAATCAAAAATGTAACACTCAAAGATAACCTTTAGTGACTATAACAGGTTTAGGCACATGGAGGATAATCAGAACTTCAATCTTGAATGTAAAACAGAAACAGAGAACTAACATAAGGGCAAATGGAGTAATTTAATAAATGTAGATTAATAAAAAAGTCATATGATAAAAAAGATAGTAATGCAAAACAGAACTTGAATGTTACATATGAATAATGTTGATATGTTCAATTTAGCAATAAAATAAATAAAACATCAACATGACAAGACTAATTGGCCTCATTTTGGGAGACCAAAACTGAATATAATGAAGATAGTTAAAAAAGAGAAGAGAAATATAAATAGAAGAGAATGATAATAAAGAATATCAAAAAACGAGAAAAAACCTTATAATCCACTTTTTCTCTCAAAAGGTGAAACATAATTAGGCTGAAACCCAAATCTTCTTCTAGATCCCTGAAGAACTGCCCAACCCAATGCTTAAAACTTCTAAAATCTCCAGCACCACGCCAACTCTGGAGAATTTAATTTAATCACCGCTGGAAAATGCAGGTGGTCGGGAATGCCACATGGCACCTTAAGAGATGATTCACATGGTAAAGAGCCATAGAGTAATTTGAACGTATCTATATACTAGTCCTGATTTATCACATAATTAAAACAAACATGAACTTTACATAGTTAAGTTAAACAAGAATAATAATAATAATAATAACAAAAGAAAAGATAAAAGCAAAACAAACAGACAAATAAGATATGAGAGAACAATATGTGAGAGGTGGACTTTGTCTTTTTTATTTTTTCCTTCCTTTCCTAGATCCATAAAAAGATAGATCCTGCTTTCTCAATGAATCCATGTGTGTCAGATCACTAATAGAGCTCACGCCATGATGACTAGTAACTTCAGAGTTTCGCCAAACCCACATATAGAATCTCACTTTATTATTTCCAGCCAAAATAAACAATTAAATGGTCAGATCATTGAGGCTGTGAAAACGAAACTCCAGTCTCAAACTTGACCAGGAACTTTTGTAAACTTCTGACTGTTTCATCCCGCCACTCAGACCCGCTTCAACGCCCGTTCGAACTTTGGAGAATCGCCGGAAATGCTCATGACGCACTTCAACGGTTTGTTAGCCTGATCGGGTTGAGGTTTGACTTTGATCCCGGACCATGTCTTCGCCAGGTGGTTTGCATCACAAGAACAAATGAATAATCTAATAATCAAGAGGATATGCCTGGTGGTGGTCCAGATCAAATAGCCTGTATTATTTAATAGAAACAGAACAATGTGAATAGAACGGAATAATGGATAATAAATCAATTTTTTTAAAATGTGCATATTGATGATTCAAAAATGAATCATTAGATTTATGAATTCATAATTATGATAATTGGTGAACACTGTAAGTCTGTGAAGTAAGATGTTTATGTGATTGAACAAAGAATAATATATTGAATATATTAAAAATTAACTGGTCTAAATTTAGATCATATCCTATATGAACTGGTAACTGAAAATGAGTGGTGAGTAAAGAATAGATCTGAATAATCGTTGTGTGTTTGATGTAGTCGTGAGTAACACGCCAGGATCAACACTCGAGGGTGCGACTGTAATGATCAGCAAGACAACCCAAATAGAGTTCAGATCGTTAAAATGGAAATGGTCTATTATACTATGATACATCCAAAACTTGGTACTAATGAGATGATGGAGTGGTTCTTCTGGAGAACTGGTTCTGAGGCTGATCAACAATATTTTCATTGATCTTGAGGTCCAATACACCTGAAACAATCATACAATGGCATCAATCGCCTGAGAAATCCAACTGGACATGATCGTATGTCATCATGTAAAGACAATCATCGAGTCGCCCCAATGATAAGATCTGAGGTCATCCATTGCAAAGAATTTATCTAACTGTCCACATTATAATCAAGAGGTCTTATCCACTACTATGAAAAACAACACTATTTGAAACTGTTTTTCACTATAAAAAATGTGGATGCTGAGGAGTCACTGAGATCTGATACAATATTGTAAATATGAAGATCAATATAATCTCATTGTCACTGAAAAATGACAAAGAGCTCATACACTGTAACTTAACTTGTATAGGTTCATGAGGACTGATATGGAGTGATCACATCCTCAACCATAGATTATAGATCTCAAGAGACCATCATTGACTGTGGATTATTAAGAAGCGCAGCAAATCTTGAAAGTGGATAAACCCAGCAGAAACTTATCAACGTATTAGTCAAACTCACTGAGGAATCTTGCACCATTTGTGTACAGGAAACATCAAAGTGTAATCCCATTTAGAGGGCCCAGAGAATAAAAGCCCAGTCGGGCTAGTGGGTTGCGTTGTATATATACACAAACAAACAAATTTTTAATATATGTTGTGGTATAATTATTAACTCTTAAACTACGCAATATATATCAATAATATATCAGATATTGAATGTAGCCCATGTAACATAAGATATTTTACTCCATGTGGAACTCCTTGGTAGTCACATTAAACTGCTAAATGTGTTTCAGATTGTGAGCTCTACAAGGAGGACCCCTGCCATTTTTGAGTGTGTCTGCCACTCTGATCCACGTAGGTATTCCAGCATTAATGCATCAAAATGAAACAACCATTTGAATTGCTTGTCCAAAATTGATTTTTTTAACAAAAAAACTAGTACATGTTTTCTCTATTTTTGGGAGGAATATACAGATAAGTTTTTCAATGGTATATGAGTGTATTCATCTTTACAGGTATAACTGGGAACCATTGATCACCTCTAAGCTGTATAATTAATAAAACCAATGAGGCCTATAACCTACAAAGATCTTATTTACATATAATGGTTCTCAAGATATAATAACAAGAAAAGAATATAATAGAAACAATCTTGCTGGTAAAAGAGTTCAAAGAACCATTTATTCACCTCTCTGTTAATTAATAAACCATGAGGCTATAAACACAAAGATTGTTTTTACAAAGATGAATTTATAGTTATAATAATGAAATAAAATAATAACAGAAACAAAAATAATAAATATTTTTCATAAATGATTTTATTGATCATAATGTTAATGGAATTGATCTCACTACTTAATCACACTTTGCTCGAATAGCTATTAACAGAGGTCCATGAGATATATATATATATACATATATATATATGTAAAATAATCCAACTTTACTTGAGTCCTAAACTAATTTTCACACATATATAATATATAATAATCCATGTTTGGTATTTTGATAATCATAGTGCTGAAATGGAAACATTGATCTAGCATCAAGGTAAACATCTGACAATTTCACAGATACAGGTCTTATCCCAGTAAATAACCCATACTGTATAATTCCTTTTCTGTGTTACTTTAGTCCAACTAAAGTATATACTTGTCCACATTTTAATTAACATTTATTACTGTAATAGAGCGTTAAACCTCTCAACACTAGTTAACATGATGCAACCTCAACACCATCATATTCTTTCATCTCAAAAAACCAAATGATCCAGGCTGGATTTCTAATACTATTAAATAAAGATGTCTTCATCACAAACTACAAGATAAGACCTCGGGAAGATGTCACTAAGACGTACACCTAGCCAAAACAATTAATTTTAACTGAGATACTTCTACCTATGGAAGTTATGAGCTTCTGAGTTCAAGATCCCGGTGAAAATATGAGGCTTCAAATACGTGGGTGAGGACCCACTAACGAAAGTAGGATGAATTCAAACCATTCACATTTGATCTGGATTGATCAAACAGAACTAATCCAGCGTGATGATATATAACATCACTAATTTGCTAATTTTTTCTATGGCACTTAGATGCGGTCATCCATATCATATAAAAGTTTTATTTACACTAGACACAACACTATAAATGATTCATAGTCTTCGACAAGGTAGAATGGGGTTTAACGTGGAAAAATAATAAGATCTAGATATTATTCACTCAAGAAACTATGCAAAATGAGAGATTTATCACTTGCCAATATTTTCATATAAGATGGAGGAGATATATGAGATATATATATATATACGCCCATCCATTGTTTTCATTAATTAGATGGCGGTTTAAGCCATTATGGTAGAATTTCATAATGTCATGCCTAAAAGAAAAGGGAACGTTATAGAAATTTATATAGTTAAAGTGGGTCCATGATTGAATATGAGAGTCATAAAATTTTAGAACTATTATTTGGCACTGAACCACTACACTGCCATATAAGAAGTTTGTCATCTGAATGTAAGAACCAAGAAGAAGTACTTAATCACTTCTCCTTCCGATAAACAATAAGGTAATAATAATGTTCCAGTAATGAAACATATAAGAGGCCTTATTTATTTTCATGAATATCATGAGTAATAGGTCTGATAGATTTTATGAGAGTTAAACTATGTTTTTACCAATAATCTACATGTCGATGATAAATAATGCTTTTAATTTAAAAACATTCAGAAACTATAAAAGCAATATTGCAAACACATTGCCTTTTTTCTGTTATGGAAATAGGTAAGTTCCATTAATAAAGCAAAGATTAGTAAGGGATAATGGGATAGCCCTACCCAATAATCTTGTCCCGACTTAGCGTTACCTCTTCGGTTCTTGATACGCACTATGCCTGATTTACCTATTTCTACATCCCACATGTTCTAAGAGCATCGCCTTGAAGACATCAAGAAACATTTATTTCTCCCAATAATCTAATTCTAAATATTTTTCTAGTATATTCATGACTTTAAACAAAGTTTACTACTTCTATGTTTATTTAAGTTTGTATACTCGTTTACATTCTTTTCGGGTACTTCCAACTTTTTTTTTTTATGATTTCAAGGAGCTTTCACAAAATTTATGTTATGTGTTACTTGTGTTCATTTCTTACGTCTAGCCATGAAACCTTTATTAGCATTGCTTTGGTTTTTGGACTCTCTAATTTGAGAGAATGGCTTGGTTTTCTTATTTCGGCAGATTTAATTATTTATTAGTACGGCTATTTTAACTTTGTAATTCCATAGCTTTGGTTTTATATATCAATTGCTATTTATTTTTCATTTCCTTTAAACTTTGTTCTTCTCTCAGATATCTTAGCACCAAATTATTATGCCTAGAGATGAAAATGGAGATCATAATCCTTTTGTGAATGGCTTGCTGTGGGAACATGCCTCTCGACGAGGCAACATAGAATAGGCATTTTGTTTCTATGACATTAATCTTCAACATATACATCAGGTTGACTCATTTGATTTTTCATGTTATATAAACAACTTCAATTTCATATATGTCATCACCTACTATGTTTGTTTTTTCAGCTTCATTTCTTCGTATTATGGTGCTATTTATTATTCAATTGGCTTTCCTAGTTAGTCATAATTGCTCAAGACCATGGAGAACCACACTATAAGGGTGGTATTTAGTGGTCCTCGATCATGCACATAGTCTTAAGTGTGCGGATAGAATTTCAACATGGAAGTTCGGGGTATTGGCTTTACAAACATCCAGGAATACATTTGGGATATTTTTATATTTGATTTTGCTTACAAGGACCAAGATTGCATTTTCAAGTATTATTATGATTTGCATTGAAGAAACACTGGTTGGTTGCGGTCAGGCAGCCTGTTTCGTACAACGCCGCACGCGATAGTGCCAAGTGAGTTTTGGAAATAATACGGTTATTGCAGTATGAGACATCACTCCGAGCCCGTGTGAGTGCATGGTCAGCCTTCCATTAATTATGTTCGCGTTCGACCATGGCAAATTGACATCAGGTTTGTGTTCGATGTATGTCGGAGGATGGTAATCGATACCTGTGTCGTGTTCAATGTATGTCATGAAGACATGGTTAATTGACACTGTATTTGGATTTCGATGGTGAGCTCAAAGAAATGGTTTCACGCCCAAATTGAGGCTCCTGGCTGTATGGCATGAAAAGTACATGTGTAAATGGATGGCCAGTAGGATAGGCACTCCCCGTGAAAAACCTGGGCAGGCTTAGATATGAAACCGTCACAACAGAAAGCCCATAAAAAATGTCAGACAAGTGAGGGCATCCGGGCCGGCAGAACCCGAAAATCTATGGCCCACAACCGTACAACACACAAGACTGTGTAAGTGAAATGGCAGTACGTAAATCCAATGTGTCTAGAATTACAAACTTGAGTGCTAATGGAAGCCCTTAAAGATATCCTATAAAGATGATTCAAGAGATTCTCATCATCCTCGAGAACTTCGCTTAAAGGCATACCGACTAAAAAACCTCAATTGTAGTCTTTATAATTTAATTCCTTAGCCTATGTTTCATCCACTCCATGAGCATCTGTAGCGATGTTTATCTCTAGTTGTTATTATAATTTACTCCCGGACAAAACCAATCATGGCTTCCAACTATGCATTCTAATCTGCATAAACTATCCACATGATCAACAACAATAACCCTTTTCTAATGTAGTCTGCCTTTTATTATGTTTGATTCCTCTATCAATATTTTGAAATGCTATCTTCCTTACAGATATCATTATAAAATTTTTAGTTGTAGTTGGGCACTGTGAACAATTTTTGCTTCTTCTTATATTCTCAAGAAAGCTCTCAACCATCAAATTTATGAGATACTATTACAAATAGCTTTGGCAATGATAAGTCTACACGCCACCAATACCAGGTGAGATCCCCAATCATGCTAACCTCTCAAATTAATGCTTTGTGCGATTTAAGTTTATCCAAATGAAAATCCATTCCAACAATGTTTTCACCTACAAGTAGAATCTTACAAATTCAATCGTTGAGTTAAATTATATTAGTATAATTTTCTCAACAAACATGGATTCATACCTGCAATATTATGTGTACAATGTATATGTGGGGTTAATTTGGTCATTAAAAAGAAAATAGTTGTATGTTGTAGTTCATTAAGTTAAATAGGAGAAAACTTAATATAAAAATGCAAAATATAAAATGGTATGATTAAATTATAAACTGAGTATAATATCACTACATGCATGTTGAAAAAGTAAATAGGAAAGTTAAAATATGATATGTGTTAATTTATGTTACTCAACTATTTCAAAGGTTCAAATAAGAACCACATCGCTTTTATTTCAAGCCACCCTCTCCCTCCAGAATCTTCAACTAGATTTGCATTTTATTATTTTATTGTTTGAACTTAGCTTTCTTTCACTATTTTTTTCAAAACAAGTTATTGTATGCCTAGTTTTCCAATTTATTTGTCTCCAACAATTTCTATCAACTTACAATATGTTAAAGTTTTACACATGTTACCTAATCTCGCATAAAGATCGAGTATAACTAATATGGAAGTCAGCATGCTAGTTCATTTATTATGAAACTAGAATTAAGGTTAAAAGACAAAGATCTTCCTGTAATAGATTTATGGGCCTAAAGATTAAGTTTAATGTATCATCCACCAATTAAGAGAATTTAGACACTTAATTGAATAAAATTAAAGTTGAGATATCAAATAGAAAAAATCAAAATTGAGAACCATTTATGTAATTAGTCCAATAATTAATAGTTGTGAGCTAGTGTGCATATTCTCATTAAGGTTGAGACATCTGGTAATTTCCAAGACAATCCAATAGACATTAGTCATGACTCTATGGAAACTAAGTATACTCATCATGGAAAGCTCATTTATGATAAAGACAAATCATTCCGTTAATTATGAGGCAATTATACAAATAAATTTTGAAACTTATCAACTAGAAAACACATGAGTCGAATCATTTATAATATGGTGAAAATTGGATGTTAAATAATCCCAACTTTCTACTTTTCTTTAAATGTGTCCTCCACATTTTTATCAACTATGAATACATCCCAAATTTATGCAGTGCCTTTCCTGGTGTCCTAAGAGATATAAATCAAGTTACAAGTTAAATTATCTAATTGGCCTTAATTTTTTGTTTTAAGAAAAAAACCAGCTTTGATCCCCACCCCTTCTCTTTCTCTTTCGCTTGTCATGTCACCATCTCCTCCACTTGCCCCCACTCATTTGTAAGAAAACAATTTTATCCCCACCCACTCTCTCTCCACCTTCAAGCAACCCTTTCTTTGCTAAAACCTTCATCCTCTTCATATGTACCTTGCAATCCAAGAAATCGAGCCAAGGAATGGAGTCCTCGATGTCATAACCCGGCTACAAGAACAATTTGTCGAGCATCTTCAACTCCTTTGACATCACAATCAAGGAAACAATGCACAGCGAAGCTTGACTCATGATTGAACAAGATGTGTGATAAACTAATGTCATCATCCTTAGGTTTACTAAACTCCTCGTGCAGACCTCCAAGTATCGAATAAGGACAGATCCGCATGTGGGCGTTTACTTGTAGAGAGAGCAAAGGAGAGAACACCTCATATGTATGTAAAGGCCTTGTGTGAGAATGTGTGAAAGTCATGGAGATGCGTCTATAGATCCCAAACAATCTTTATGTGGTTACTTGTCTGACAAGCAACCAATGCTTGCTTTGTAGGATGTCAAAGTGCTTATAGGTGGTGTATTTTCCGATGACGATTTTAGAGCGTAGCTTCGATCATGCTGTGAAGCAAAGTTTCATGATTTACGGTGGAAGAAGTCGATGACGTACGGGGAAGGAGTCGATGAGATTTAAAAATATTATGTGTGAAAGCATCACACAAGCAGAACATTCATATTGAATCATCAAGAATCAAAATACAGATTCATGTAAAGCGCATCAATCCATAACAAATATTTAGATATTTAAGAAGTGAGTCCAAACTATGATCTTTCTATCCAATCCAGTTGAGGTTTAAGATCTCCATAAATACACAGTGAGGTATTATATTCTTCCAGATCAGCACTGGCTTTGTCAAGAGCTCTCTTATTACTAGAACAGAAGAGAAACTCCAGCAGATCCTGGGTATTCATATCCCATTGAACCAATTCAGGTTCATATATTAATGTCAATACTATCATAATTTCGATTTAACCATCATAAAATAGAAATACGCTGGTCTACATTCATGTCACACTTTATATTATATTAATATGTCTCAAAATCAAAATTAATCACTTCATCAGTTCGCACCTGGATGATATTTATGGCTCTATATTGAGTTTGATTATTTAATTGGTGCCCATATATCGATTTTACTCCAAACAACTTCCATCAACATATGTAATCTATAAACGGAATATACTTATGAGTCAAATATTTTGTCATCAAAACTCTATATATATTAATTATTCATCATTAATACATCAATACATAGATTTGCCATGTCTTTATACATTTGTAATCAAAATTCCATCAATATTCAACATATATCAATAATCTGAATTGATAAAGATCATGGATGTAGTATGAAAATTTATGGAATGTGATCTCAATGATAAACATTTGAACTATCCTCCAAACCTGAAAGAGATCAAACCACATGTGTCCAAGAGATGAAACCAATATTTTATCGTTAATGAACTCAACCATAATATCCATAATAAAAGATTCAAAAGATTTAAAATATAACTTAACAAAATCGGCATGATCCCGCAGAGAAATTGACATCCATTAGCAAAGAAATGGCGAAAGACCCCGTAATCTCAATGCTGGATCCAATCGCGAGTCGGTTCAATACTTTATAGATATGGCGCACTCCAACCTTCTTCACAAACTGTATTGGCGACGCTCATAAATTTCACTTCGTCAACCTATTGTTATCGGAATATAGATCGTTGATTTGGTCACAAAATAACTTAAGTGGTCTTTCAACACCATAATATGTAGCCCCGTGACAAACAGAACTATATTCCATGATCGGATGCCTCATAACAAGTTACAAATCCCTGCCAGGCGGAAGAAGCTATAATGGGGGATCGTTTAACACTCTTCCAAGATATAGCACCTCCAAGAAGTGGGCAGATATACCAAGTAGATTTCATGCTATCTCAAAGATCCGTTGAGGACCCGAGTCGGTATCCAATGATCTCTAACCTGATCAATCTTCATGCGAGCATGTAGTCTTTTGTTTATGTGGTACTCTCATGACGCTGACCGCTATCCAATGATCCTTTCCGTGAATACTTAAACATCTCCGCCCAATCATGCCAACAATGCTAATATCTGATCACAGACAGCACTTACATACATCAGACTTCTATCGGCGTAAGGCGAATCCTGCATCTCTCGAATCTCAAAATTATTCTTTATATCGATCGAGGACCAAACTGGCTCCCTTAACATAGGTGTCACCTGGTTTGCAATCATGCATGCCAAACCTTTTAAGAATTTTCTCAATATAGCTCTTTTGTGATAAACAAAGTATTCCCTGAGATCAATCCCTGTGTATCTGTATACCTAACACAAAAGAAGCACCACCAAGATCTTTCATCTCAAATTTCTTTGATAACTTCTGTCATGTACACGATATCGCCAGGCGCTAAATATGTCATCAACATATAAAACCAAGTAAATATGTTATTCCCATTGAACTTATGGTATATATACAAATATAAACCATATTCATCTCAAAAACCGTATTTAATGATAATTTGATGAACTGAGAATACTACTTCACTGTGAAGCTCATGGTGGCTTCATAGATAGATTTCCTTAACTCAAGAACAATCGTCTTGTGACTTTAATAATAAAATTTTGGTTGCACCATAGATTATTTCCATCAATGTCACCATTGAGAAATGCAATCTTAATATCCATGATGTGAAGCTTAAAGGTCAAAGTGCGCCTACAAGTGCCATTATTATCCTGTGTTCCAGTCTTTCGATGAAACCGGGAGAGAGTCCCTTATAATCGATGCCTCAGGTATAACCTTAGCAACAAGACGAGCTTTATCTCTCTCCATGTCACCTTTCGAATCCCTCTGCTTTAAAGTCATCCATTTGCATCCAATGGGTTTCACACCTTTCAAGCAATGGACAAGATCCCAAACGCCATCGTCTTCTGCTGATTCATCTTCTGGCTCCACGTACCAATCCACCCCGAAGATTTAAATCCTTTCCAGTGGCCAGCTGGTTGATCGATCATCTTCCACCACCGCGTCGTAACCTATGTCTTCAAGAAATACAATGTAATCATCTCGCAATGCACTTCTTGTGGACTCTTAGAAGTGAGGTTTTATGGTAGAGCTGTCTTTCTGGGAATGGAGGTTCGATACGCTTGATTTCCGATCTCAAGCCAACACGTCGCAGGAGCCCGATCAATGCTGAACACAACAAATATCAACATATTCATCTTCAAAAGCAAAACCCTATCCTTATCTCCCCTTCAAACCAGCAATAACTCAAAAAGAACCGGCATTTCTCGTCTCTAAAATTTGATTTAGTAGTAGGATCATAGAATTTTTTAACCTCGATCTGTGAGAGTGCATCCAATGCAGGCAACTAATTATTCTTGAACTAATTTCTTTCATGTGGCCTCGTAAGGCCTTGCTTCAAATTGACATCCCCAAATGTGTGTGCGCTTTGCATCTCAGCTTCTTGGTCACCACCCAAAGTTCATAAGGGTTTTAAAGTAGCTTGCTTAGTTGGTACTCTATTAAGAATATATGTTGCAGTCTTTAATGCTTCACCCTAGAGTGATATTGCAAGTTAGGAATGACTAATCATACTTACCATGTCTTTAGTATTATAGCACCTTCAAAGAACAATTCATTCATGCTCGAGAACTCGCATGGTGTACTGTGGGACGACATAATTACCTCTAGAATTAAGAAATATCTGAAGTCGCTCACCTAAACCATTACATCACATGAAGATTCACCACCACTTCGCCGATCTCGCTGCTTTAATCCTTTTATTGAGTTGATTTTCAACTCAACTTTGAACCATTTGAACACTGTAGCTGGTGTGATTGGGACTTTTCATGGAACAGATAAAGGTAGCGCCATAACGTGAAAAACGCCTATAAATGATAAAATATTATTGTTGGCTCCATTCCATGAAACCGTAGGCTGGCCCACAACCGTATGTATCACTGAAGACATCCAGCCCCAAGAACACCACAATCTCTTGTGTTTGTTTGTTTTCCCTTATGCAATTTGTGCAAATTTCAAAACTTGTGAAATCAAGAGAATCTAGAATCCCATTTGACACAAGCCTTTCAATCTCCTCGAGATGCACCTAATCTCTTATGCCATAATGATGAGGAATTCTCATCTTAGTCTTTACAATTTGAGTGCTTAATTGGGCTCACATATTATGAAGCAACTGTATCAAGCATATAAAGGTTATTCACATAAGATAAAGAACCAAGACTAACCAAATTTATGAACTCGAAAAAGACTAAATTTATTATTTCCAAAGAATAAGTATAACCAAATTTGTCCAATATGGAAATAGAAACAAAATTCATCGAAAGGATCTGCATACACATATGTCTCATTCAAATCCAAATAAGTACTAGATTTAATAATAACTAATACCCCACGCCTCTAACTTCACCTTCTTGCCATCGCCGCGCATGGCTCACCATCATTTGGCTTTCGCAATTTGAAAATCCCGCATTTGACACACCGATGTGAGTGGTTGCACTAGAATCTATATCCACCAAGTGTGTTTAGGTACCAAGTCAAATTAACCTCGTAATCGTAACCAGATTAAGAAAATTTTCTGCACGCCAATATTAGATATTGGTACATTGCTTCTTCTATGTCCCATTAGCCCCACAGGTTAAACAAACCATCAACCCTTTTTTTCTTTATGTTGTTTCTTTTGATATGGAACCTCTAAAAACTTCTTATCCGTCTTCTTTCTTCCCTTTATGCTTGGGAAGTACCAATCAAATGAGCACTTTCATTCCTTTCGTCTAATCTTTCTTCACAATGCGAGATGAGCTCATTAAGAATTCAGTCTTCTTTTCGCAGTTGTAGCTCACCTTAAATTGACTGAAACTAAAAAGAGATATCAAAATAAAATGCATAAGCAAATCCTCGTATATAGGTTTATGTGCTCTAGCTAAGATGAGACATTTCCATGAATGTACTCCCTAATGTTCCCATTACCTTTATATCTCTGAGATGATTTGCCAAAAGTGTACTTGTTTCAGACTTTTCATTCTCAAATCTATTCTTAATTTCTTCTAGGAACTCTTTGGTCATTCATTCGCTTTATATTGTGCCCTCGAATGCTTCCGAATGACCTTCTTAATGTGATCATCAAACACATGCGATTCCGACTTCTCCCACCTTTCAATATCCTCTTTCATTAGAGGAAACTCTTCAACAAATAGCAGGGTGTAGTAGAATAAACCCCAACGCAAGGTCCGCATTTAAGGACATTGGAGAAACCATTCGGGAGGTTATCATGCCATGTTCCTAAACTTTGTGCGATGAAGATAGGAATAGAATTAATGCTGGCATTAATGTTAATAATCAGTAGCCGAATCGTAGAACAATAAAGCAGCAAAACAAACCACATAAGATGCAAACCAAAAATAAATTCAACAAAGGCAACTCCATATCGTATTACCCATTAATATTTATCTTGATAAAAAAAATATTAACTTGTAAGTGATATCTCGCAGTGACGGAAATATCGGAGCAATAAGAAATGATATCGGTCGATAAATCTTCCTCGGGGCTAATTTATTCATATGTAAACTAAATAATTATAACGCTAGCTTATTAACACAGTGTACATGCAATTTTGTTAAATATTAATTTTCCTTTCAATGATTACATTCACATAAATTACAGCACATACAGTTATATTTTGAAATAAAATTAATTGCACAAAGTGTCACTTTAGTGACATATTGTGTGTGATCAATTTATTCCAAAAATATATATGTTACCTATATTTGAGCAAAATTAAATACACCGTAATGATGACATATATTTATATTAAATCACCAACCAACAAATTACTGGGTTCTTGACTTCTATTTATTTATTTATTTTTTTTGTGATTTCATGTACCTCCTGGGGGTACCAATGCTCATTCAGGTTCTCCTTCCTGGGAGGAACATCCCCTCAACTAATAGTCTCCTACGCTTTAGGCGTAGTTTAGACTCATTTGCTAATTGTCCTTTAGGGACATGAATCCATGCTCTAATTGTCCTTCAGGGACAAGAATCCGGTTTGGAGCATTTAAAGCCGGGATCAAGGGAAAAAAAAAATAATAAATAAATATTTTCACTTCAAAAAAAAAAAAAACTTTTCAATATATTCCCAACAAATCAACATGAAACCGTCTCGATACCAAATGAGAGATTTAAAAACAGAAACCATCACACAAACAGAACATTCATATTAAATCAAGAATCAAAACATGTGGATTTGCGTGGCGCACCGAATCCATAACAAAATATTGAGATATTTGAATCTAAGTTTGAAACTTTATGATCTTCCAGATCTGAATCTGAGGCTTTATGATTTTCCAGATCCACACTAGTTTTCTGTCTAATATTTCTCTCCCGGATAACGGGAATCGAAGAAAGAAAAACTTACAGGTGACGGTGACCACACCCCTATTTATAACTAATCTGTGTTTGTATATGAACAATACATTGTTCGTAATTTCATATTAATCATCCATGTGTAAATAGAAATTACTGTCATATACACATTCATGCCCAATAATCTTTATAATATATTAATTAAGGTCCCAAAACTTAAATTAATTTCACTTTAATTAGCCTAACTTTATTTGATAGCCTATAATCTATATTTATTAACATATCATCATATATCTTACTTACTCTAATAAATGGCTAAATATGTGACGTGGTCCACTTTGGGAGAATTTCTCGTGGAGTCGAAATGTAGTTCAAGTCCAAATGGATAGCTTTACTACATGCTCAATGTTTCCAAAAATGCAAGGTGATGGGAGAGGGTCTGAGTTATCCAATAGGCAATTAACTATGACTTAATAAAGTTTTAGTGGTAAAAAGAAGAAGAAGAAACAACCCTAAATCCCAAAGTTATATACCCAAAGTTAGATTTTCTAGACATTTTTCTTTAATTTATGGAGAGAGAAACGCCGACTCTCTGGCTGAAATATGCATGAAATGGACAAGAATCCATCAATAAGAAAAGTGACCCCAACTCGTGCTATCTGTGCCTTTAGAAAGAAATAAATTCAATGTTAAAAAATACTAAAGAAAATCAAGCATAATTTTACACAATTGATCAAACATTTTCTCTTACATTTCCCAGAACCAAACATGTGAGATACTTTGTGTAAACACTTAAGTTACCTTGATTTCTTCATATCGTGATACTGAGCTTCTGGATTAGCTGGTTGCCTTCCGCGTTAGCTGTTATTAGAAAATGAATAGCGTGAATAGTGCAACATGAATATGACACGAAATCAAATTTTTTTTTGTGAAATGTATGGTCGAGTGATTCAAATGAATTGCTCGTATGGTTAATTAGCCCATGCGAGCTAATTTGGTGTAATTGATTGCACTCGTGATAACATGTTTATGTATTTACTAGGCATATATATGCATGTGAATATATTAGCATGAATGTGTTGAATTGGTATCATGCATTCCATATATGCACTGTGGGTAACCTAGAAATTAGGTGGAGTGCATATTTGAGAGACTACACCGTGTTAGGTGTTTGACAGTGTGTTGTGAGTACATCTACAGACCACCACGTGAGGGTGCTGATTAAAGGGTTTGATTAATAAGACAACGCCCAATAGAGTCGTACGGGTTACAGAAAATGGAAATGGCTCATCAGATTTACATATGCACTGGCAAACTCAGAACAACAGGAGCGAGCGCACGAGGTGGTTTCGAGAGGAATTATTCAAGGGTTGACCAACAGCCACATTTGACGCAGTGTGTCCTATAACATCTGAGAGTTAGTCCATATATGATTTCACCCCTGAAGCCCGCGACCGATATACATCGAGGTTTGGCTCCATATAATATCAATCATCACAACGCCCAATTGATATACATCTGAGGGTTGTGCACAAAATAGATAATCTAGCCTGGCCCACTATTTGAGCAGGGTTGTCCACTGCAAAAAACAAATACCTTGTTCCAAATATTTAACACAAGAAAATACAGCCTGAGAGTCCATGAGGACCCGAGGCGATGGTGTAAGAGACCTGCTACCATCCGAAAAGTTATGTTGCCCAAAGAAGACACA